>JAXBDA010000145.1:0-113211 GCA_036023075.1 Gaultheria prostrata | reverse complement strand
AATTAAAAGTACTCGTTGATATCTAGTAACTTGTTAAAAAAAATTGAATTTTTCTTGAAAATTTTTGTGTTATTTTCAAGTTCTCGTTTTGCGGACCGGACAAAAAATTTGGGACGGAGGGAGTATTAGGTATGCCCTTTTGGGCTATGCATTGAAGTGTTTTGGGCTCAGCCCACTGGGTGTATTTAGAGTAGTGATACATACACACTTCACGTACACACTTAGTCACATCCTCTCTCACATGGGGTGTGATCCCCATACGGAGCCTTGGGCTCAGCCCACTGGGTGTATTTAGAGTAGTGATACATACACACTCCACATACACACTAGTCACACCCTCTATCACATGGGGTGTGGTCCCCACAGGGGCCCACATGTGGGGACCACACCCCATGTGAGAGAGGGTGTGGTTGAGTGTGTACATGAGATTGTGTATGTATCATTTTTGGTGTATTTATGCTTCGATCCAACATGTGTTTTAATTTTTCCAACCTTAGTTGGAGTCTCTCCCCCTCCTCTCCCAACTTAACATGTTCGCTTTGGGGTTTCAAAACCCGGTTCCAATTTTTTCATGTGGGCCCCATACGTCAGGCCCACTAATTTCTCTCTCCTCTATATTTTGGGGAAGACTATTTTAGTCCGTGTATTGTGCGAGATGCGTCCGTGGTGCCCAATTTGAAGACCCACACAAATTATCTAAGCCGTTCATTACTTTAAAAATAATTCCTTTGAGTAACTCCTAAAAAATCAGCTCATTCGAAAAATTATAAGTGGCTGATCAATCTTCTAATTATTCATTCACAATTTAGGATCCTGAATTCTGACAAAAGTTTGAAAGAAAGTTAGACAACTGGATCAAGTACTAAAGTTGTACGACTGAGCTAAATTTTTTTCAGGATGACTAAGAAAATAATTTTATAACTAATGGACGACTTGGATTATTTGTGTGGTTCTTTGAAGTGGGCCCCACGGACGCAACTCGCACAATACACGGACTAGAGTAGTCTTCCCAAAAATGTAGAGGAGAGAGAAATTAGTTGGGGTTGACGCATGGGGCCCACATGAAAAATTTGGAACCGGGTTTTGAAACCCCATGCCGAACAAGGTGAATGTGCCTTGTCAAGTTTTCTCCAATACATTTATTGCCTATAGAAAAAAAAAAAAAAAGATGGTTTATATGGGGATTGAGACAGTGACCCTGTGAGTAAAAATTGGTTTCAATGCATACATATTATTATGCCCGGTTGGGCCAAAAAAATAAGCCGAATTATTGTCCAATAAGCCAAATTAAAAAAAGTACATTGAGTTGTGCTATTTTTTGGATTATAGGCAAAAAAAAAAAAAAAACCCTAGTTGCGTGAGGAATTCTTTTAAGCTCAAGTGTGTAGGCTTATTTCATTTCAATAAGCCAATAATCTAGCTTAATTTTTTTGGCCAAACGCCTTAATAACTATTTTTTCCTGCATATATGTGTTTTTCCTCTCCATATATGTTGCAGATTAGGTTACCCTGTGTAAGTGTTGAATCTGACGCCTTAGGATATTATTGGTTGAATAAATAAAAGAATCTCAAAATAATGAAACTTCCAATTTTTTTGATGATAATATCCTACTAAATTGCTTGTTTGGTAGTACTTTTGATTTATCTTTTTTTTTTTGTTTCTGAAAACAAAAATAATTTTTTTTTTGAAAACACTAACCCATTTTCGCGTTTTGAATATCATTTTTGACAATTCTAAAACTCTAAAACAATCTTCCGGATTTGGTAATTTCAATTAACCGAGGTAGGTCGGTGTGGGGGATAGAAGCACAAAAGTGTGGCTGCCTGATGGATTTTTTTATTGTGGTGGTGCCCCCTTGTGGCAATTGAGAATTTTGACAAACATCAATTCTGTTAAAAAGGATTTATGATTATCAAAAAATGGAATACATAAATGAGCAGACAAATTCCGGCAAAGTATTAATGATTCCAGTTTGATTTTATTCTAAGACAAAAGATTTAATGGAACAAAAAATAGATATAATAAAAAGTTTTTGATAAATTATATTGACTTCTTTTATAAAAAGATATTTTCAAATTGGTAAAAAAATTGATTTTTTTTACACCATTCAAAAGATCTCACGACTAATCATGAACAGTGCAAAAAAGTTAGACACCATTCAAAAGAGTTCTACCGCATGAGCTAGACACCACTTGCCATTCTTGATGATTCAAAAGGCCAAAATCATACGTAAAAAAGTGGAAAATTGAGCTTCCATACGCCCATCGTGGGCTCTAAAGATTTCCTTATCCTAACCCAAGCCCACGGAAACCATCTTCCTCCCGCTTTCCCTAGGCTCTGTTTGGTAGTTAGGAAAAGAAAAGAAAGGAAACAAGAAGGAAGATTGAGGAAGGTTAGGAGGAAATTCTTTAGTTAATATAATTTTTATTTTTGTCATTCGATATACATTAATGGAGGGTTAGCGGGGGAGTTAGTGAGTTAGTTCAGAGGGGGTCAAGAAGCTATCCATAGCTCTAAACCCCAAATGCATCTGCAGAGATTCGAACCCTGATCTCGCTTGTGGAAGAACCAAGAAATATATTAGGCTACAAGCCCTTGGTTAATTTAGTTAGTTATTTTTCTTCTCTTTTTCCTCTAAACCAAATAAAGAAAGGTATTGTTTTTTATTTTCCTTTCCTTTCTTTCACTTTCCTCGGGTACCAAACAGAGCCCTAATCTCTGTAGGAATCAGGCCCCGTTCCACTAACTCAAAAAACCAAAAGCCAGCTTATTACGCTTTTTGAGACATGTCATCCCCTCACAATACATCACATAAAAAACTACAAAAAGCTATGTATTTTTCGAGCTCTCACATAAAAAAGTCAAAAAACCAATCTTAGCGGAACACCCTCAAACTGGTGCGTGCGCAACCCTCAAGCTTCACATTAAGCCCGCTCATTCCTTCACCGTTTTCTTTCTTCCTCTGTTTTTCCCTTTAGGCATTGCCAGATTATTTTGTTCAGATCTTATTAGTAACATACCAATGGAAAATTGGGCAGAGCTCCTACAAGATCTCCTCATTCTGATTGCTCGAAGAGTAGATTTTGTGGAAGATTTTGCGGCTTTCGGCAGGGTTTGCAGATCCTGGCGATCAGTAGCCGTGAAGGAGAATTTCAAAGGTTCTCAACAAATTCCATGGCTTATGCTTGCGGAGGAAGAAGACAACAGCGCCGTCAATGGACGTCGTTTTGTTAGCATAACGGAGGGAGTGGTGATTGGCATATTGATGGTGCCAGAAGCAAGGGGAAAGCGGTGCTTGGAGACGCGAGGCTGGTTGGTAACCATATCCGAATCCGGGGATATGAATCTACTCCATCCGTTAACCCGGGTTCAGTTTAGTCTCCCACCTATCAGTATTACGAAGAGGATAACAATTTTGTTCACATACAAAAGGCAGTCTTGTCTTCGAGTCCTTCTGGGTCATCAAAAGACAACTACGTACTCATGATTATTTATGAAGGTCCTGGATTCCTGGGTTTTTATAGATGCGGGGACAAGGCCTGGACCACCATCGAAACCCATTTTGGTCGCTTTTTGGATAACACCTATTTCAATGACCAATTTTTTGCAGTCAATACTCAGGGCATGATTTACGTTTGCGACATTGGGGGACGCAATCCAACTGAGGCATGCCTTGTTGCCCCAGATGAAGAAAGGCGACCATACGTTGTTGAATTGGAAGGTAACCTATTGATAGTTATTCGAGACGGGCATTATCTTAGATTTCTAGATGACTATGATAATATGAGCAATTGAATGATGATAGTACCCGTGATGAGTCTAGGATTGAATATGGGACAAGGGAATTTCGAGTTTTTAATAAGGTGGATGTAAGCAATTGGAGGGGAACTGAGTCACATAGCTTAGGGGACAATGCTTTGTTCTTGGGTGATAATGCTTCTATATCTATTAAAGCTTCTAAATTTTCAGGACTTAGGCCTAACTGCATCTATTACACTGATGATTGTTGGCCGGCATATGTTAATTTCAAGCGAGGTGGTGGCAAGGACATGGGTATCTTCAACTTGAAAGATGGAAGCCGGACTCCTTGCTATGAAGGGGAGTCTCTTAGTCCGGTTTGTCCTCCATTATGGGTTAGACGATATTTCTGATGAGCTTCATCACTTATGCTTGGTTTTTTCTACTATTTATGAACTTCATAATTTTTTACCTTTCTAGATTTCTCTCGTTTAGACAAACCAATAATCCACAAATAATCAAAGCAAAACTAACCAATGTGAAAAAAATTGGATCAAGAAAAAAAATTAAACTGGATTATTTATTTTGCAAAAAGGAGTAAAGGACCCCCTAAGATGTCCAAGATACAAGCAGATTAGGTTCATGCGACGAGATGTGGTGAAACCTATGTTGCACGGAAGGGACACAGATACGGCGGGGGACACGGATACAGATACAGATACACAACATGGTTATTCTCAGAAAATGGGGACACAGACACGAACACGCAGGGGATATTGCAAAAATTTTATAGATAGTTTTTCTGTCATGAAAACTTTTGTTCATGACCATGATAGTCTTTTTTGGTATTTTTGAGGGAAAGTTTATTGACTGTAATTTGGGGTGATACTAATATTATTACTTTTTGCTAGTGTTTTCAATGAAGAAAGTTCGTATCATTTTGTTACAAAATTTCTCATAAAATGGGGACACAAACACAAAGAGGACACTGCAAAATATTAATACACAGTTTTTCAGTCACGAAACCTTACATTGTAACCACTAAATATCTGGGTTATGACTCCTAACCAATGCATTATTGATCGATGGTGTATGCATATCTATCTACACCTATTTTTTCTTTCCGACTTGTGAAGTATCCTGGAAAAGATATTAAATTTATAATAAAAACACCTTGCAGTGTTCCGATGCATGTCCCTAGCATTTCCCTCCCTTGTCCCCGGCATGTCCGTGTATGAAATTAATATAGAGTATTATATAATGGATATATCACTTGGTGTGTCGGGACCTAGAGTGTCTGACACGGATACAACAATCTCTAGAAGTGTTGGTGCATCGTAGGTGAAACTCTTTTTGTTTATTACTCGTATTATGGGAAATATGACTTGGATCACGTACTATGTTCCGACTATCCTTTTTGTTTTTGCGGATGATTGATCACCTCTGAAAGCCCTAGCAACAACAAATATGAAGCCGATAAAAAAAGAAAAGAAAAGAAAGCAAAATCAGAAATTTTGGGATTCATCTCGCTATCAAGTAGCACATTGCTAGCTGTAAGATCTCTATGAATGACTCTTAACCTCGAATCTTGATGAAGATAAAGAACCCCTCTAGCAATCCCAACGATAATATCTAGACGCCTACTCCCTGTGAGCCATTTGCTTCGTGTTATTTTTGCGATTGCGCGAAACTCATAACACTTTTTACTAGTTTGTTTTCTTGGTCATACAATCAGACAAACTTCTTTGGAAATATACTTTCACATTGATCAAGTATGAATCCGAGGAAGAAAAAAGAGAGGAAGGTTTATTGGGCAAACAAAAAATGAAGGAATCCAAGCTTCCATTAGGCATGTAGTATTCGTAAACCAACGTTCGTTTTTCTCCATGGATGCAGCATCCCAAAAGCCTAACTAAATTACAGTGTTGAAGTTTAGCAATCAAATTAACCTTGTTTTTGAATTCCTTAAGACCTTGTTCGGAGTCAGATGAAAGCTGCTTGGCAGCTATGTCTTTTCCGATTGATAGATGCCCCTATTTAACCTACTTTCACCATGCCTTCGAAAACGCAACATGACGCTTAGGATGCTAAGATAGAAACTTTCGCTTGTTCGGCGTACGTAAAGCAGTGATCACCAACCAATGTAGGGAGTCTAGGGACAAATGAGATTTTTGACTTCTCATTTTTCTATTTTGATCAACGTAAAAGATCTACGGCATGTATTGTGCACATACCTAAACACTATACCTAGTTCAAAATTGATGTAGAATAAGTAGCGGTCCAGTTCAATGATCAATTGGACCGGTCAAAGTCTCAGAGGCCCAAATAACTTTTAATTGAAAATTGCCAAATTCGGCAATTTATTGACGAGTCCGGAATTGGCCCAAACTTGGCGGGCTGGAGCAAAATTGCGGAGTGGTCATGACACACGACCCTAAAGTTGTGAGTGATGGTGATTTCAGCCAAATTCCTTTGTTTAGGCCTTCAATTTAGTAATTTTGTTATTTTAAGAAATATTTAGATTACTAATTACTCTTAACGTATAATTCCGTTATCATTGATTTCAGTTGGGAAATTCTTAGATTTGTTTCTAGTATCCAATTTTGGGAGTTTCCCTTATTTTTGAGATACTTTATTTTTTAGTAGTAGTTGCTAGGGTTTATTAGGGTTTTCCGATAAAAGGATATGCACTCTCTTTATTTCAGCATTTAAAGATTTCGTTATCCTAACCCAAGCACACGTAAACTATCTTCCTCCCGCTTTCCCAAATCCCTGTTGGAGTCAAACTCGTGCGTGCATCTAGCTTCACAAAAGCCCGCCCTCCTTCCTTCAATTCATAGGTATCAAAACAATCAAATATCTTCCTTTTGCGTAAAATCTTTGCCTACTAACTGTGCCTTTAACTTGTTGATAATATTTTCATTTTCTTTTTGAAAATCCATATGCAGCGAATAGCTTTGGAACTCGCCCTTAAACTCTGTAAATTGAAGATTTTGAAAGAACATAAAAAGTTTTGAGAACTCCCAAAACTCTTTTGCTTTGATAAAACCCAACTGATACAAAGCCGAAATCTATACCTGGCTTAGTTTTGGTGATATATATATATATATTGGTCTAAATAATACAAGCTGATTATATTTCCGAAGGGCAAAAAAAATAAAAAATACAAGCTGATCGCAACCAAACTTGTTTGTTAGTTTCATTTTAGTTATCCTTTTTCACATCAAAAATTATTTTAGCGAGCCTCTAGGTGAGTCATTGTCACTTCATTGATGCTGATAGAACTTTGAGCCGGCGAGTGTTCATGTGTCTCTTTGGAACTCCTTTCAATATAAAAGCCTGGTGGTTTGGGTTGGGGCAAAGTTACGGTATCTGAAACCAACATTAAGACCACAGATGACATAGTCGGCCTGTCTTCAGGACATTTTTGCACGCATAGGAGACCAATCTGTATACATTTCAACACCTCAGACATTGAAAATGAACCCTCCATCATCGGATCTATTAACTCGGAAGCCTTTCCGTCAATCCAGAGTTTCCATGCCTGAAATGACCCAATATAGTTAGAAATCAAATATCAAAAAATAAGTGAATAGCGAAAAAGCTATCAGGTTCTTTGTCTATGAACTTACATGTCCAAGAAGGTTTAGATCATGGTCTGTATGATGGAAGTTCCTATTCCTTTTTCCACGTGTAATCTCCAAAACTATGACTCCAAAGCTAAAAATATCTGATTTTGTTGAAAATAAGCCATCGATTGCATATTCGGGAGCCATGTAACCACTGCATAACATTATAAGAAGAAATGAAAATTGGTGCTAGGGGTAGTTACGCTTAAAACGGGGAACATGACTTAGATCACGTACTAAGTTCCGACCACCCTTTTTGTTTTTGCAGATGATTGTTCACCTCCAAAAGCCCTTGCCACGCCAAAATCTGAAATTTTCGGATTCATCTCACTATCAAGTAGCACATTGCTAGCTTTAAGATCCCTATGAATGACTCTCAATCTCGAATCTTGATGAAGATAAAGAACCCCTCTAGCAATCCCCACAATGATATCCAGGCGTTTACTCCATGTGAGCCATTTGCTTTGTGTTATTTCTGCAATTGCACGAAACTCATAATACTTTTTACTAGTTTATTTTCTTGGTCATACAATAAGACAAACTTCTGTGGAAAATATACTTTCGCATAGATCAATTATGAATCCAAGGAAGGAAAAAAGAGAGGAAGGTTTAGGCAAACCAAAAATGAAGGAATCCAAGCTTCCATTAGGCATGTACTCGTAAACCAGCATTCGTTCTTCTCCGTGGATGCAGCATCCCAAAAGCTTAACTAGATTACGGTGTTGAAGTTTAGCAATCAAATTAACCTCATTTTTGAATTCCTTAAGACCTTGTCTGGAGTCTGTCGAAAGCCGCTTGACAGCTATGTCTTTTCCAGTTGATAGATGCCCCTATGTTAATCAACAGGAGTCATTTTCATCACGACTACTTCGTAAGTCTCCAGATTTTAGCTCTCTAATAGAGAATCTTAATCGTTCCACCTTTTTTATGGATTCAATCCAAAAACAAAATTACCTTGTAAACAGAGCCGAAACCGCCTTCTCCAATTTTATTTGTATCAGAAAAGTTGTTAGTTGCCTCTGCAATGGTGACCACATCAAAAATGGGCAATTCTATGTCATCTTCATCTCTGTCTTGAATGTCTACCCCTGCATCGATAATTGCAAAACACGAGAAAATATAAAGCTAAATGAGTTCAACACTCGATCACCCCAAAATGAGGAGGGGAGAGGGAGTCCTAGTGTTTGATTTTTTTCTTTTTTGATAACCATGAACAAAACTAATTAAGGTTTACAAAATGCTGATGGAAAACCAAATTCTTTTGGAATTTGGAACAGTTACATGGTACTTCATTAAGAGTGACATGTCTGCCTTTTAACCACATCATATGCCTGCTTTTCAACCACATCTTTTTGTATGACTTTTTCGTATGATATTTTCTGTTTGTATTGCATTATTTAGTAGTGATTTATGTTCCTAGGCGACCAAAACCTAACATAAGTACAAAGACACAAGAAAACCTAGTAAGAAATTCAGAGGAATAGCTTACCTCTTCTTCGCTTCTTGATCAACCAACAAACTAAGGTGATAAGTAGAACTGATGTCAAGACAACAGACGTCGCCTCTACGGCCACCTTCTTTCGATTTAGTCTTCTAGGTCCCATATGTTGAGCTGAATAAAACGAAAAAATCATTCGTAGTCCAATTGTTTTTGCATTTTAGTTAAATAGCCCCAGGCCTTCAATTGCAGAACCGCGATATTAAAATCAAAGTGCTATTTTACTGGAATTTGGATAGAGAATCTTCAATTAGAACGGTGTAGTTTTTGTTTTTTGCAAGTACTGGTACAATTGAGTTTAGGATAGGAATAACAAACTATGCTCCAATTCTTGGCCTGGATCAGTAGCACCATTTTTGGTTGCCTGGCTAATGAACCACATGGAACCAACCTGTATTAAAATTCGAGAAAAGACAGAGGCGCTAATATTGGTACCAATAATTGTATAAACTCTTATTAATTGTTCGCACAACTATTGGTACAAGTGTTAGTGGTTATCGCAAAACTGCTAAAATTCAGCACAAAAATGACATACCTAATTCAACCGCGTCAACTCGTACATACAAGTCCCGTCCGACGAGAGAGATTTTTCTCACATCCATCAAATTCCCGTACCAAGTGAAGCAGTTCGCTCTCGCTCCTCCCGCGGCTTCACTTATGTAAGCCACGCAAGAACAGTTTCTCTCGCACTCCTCCTTGCACTCATTAGCGCTCAGGCTCATCCCCACACGCGCGTTGAACGTATCCGGAACCTTTGCATCCGCAACCTTAACAAACCCTTCTCCGTTTCCACACATGGAAACTGCCTCATTTTTCTTGACGCACCCGGCCGACGCATCCCTCAGGTTCCACTTCTCTACCAATCTCGGCTCGTATCCCGGAAGGCAAGTGCACTCGAAATCTTGCCCGTTATTCAAGTCGCAGTAACCGTAAGCGCCACACCGGCCGTAATTAACGCATCGTTCGTCAGGGATCGACATGAATTCGACCCATTCGCCACCCCCCCACGTCACCATTTTCAAAGAACCCAATTCATCCAGGAACTGCATCGACAGGTTCGATGGATTGATCAAGGTGTAACACTTATAGACTTGGTCACGATTGTTTACGGAAGTTGAGTTGAATACGAAATAATTAGGCCTATGGCGTGCTAACCATCCGAGTAGCCGCCAGACTCGGGTTGAGCCCTTGAATAGGACCAACTGGGGCAACTCATTCGGTTCGACTCGAAACAAGTATTCTCCCGTGCCGGGGTCGTCTCTCGACTTCCACGACGTGAGTGACCATTCGAGACCGGTCCGCCGGTCCAACCCGATCTTCATGTTTGGCAACAGGGTATTCGTAGGATGATCAAAACTTTGCCAAACAACACCACCACCACTGCCACCATCTGCTAACAACACCAAATTACCTGAATCCAAGAGTCGAGCTGAACGAGAAACCGCTGCTGATACATTTGTCTGCCAAAGGGTACGAGGATTTCGGGTGGTGTTGCTATCGTAGATGACAAGGTTTCCATCGCGGTTGAGGGATAGAACTCCGGAGTCACCGGTGATTGGGCTATCCCTATTGGCTACCCAAACAACGGTTCGTACTGAAATCTTGTTGTACCATATTCCAACATACCTGCGACTGGAATTTGCTGGGCTGAAAAACCCAAGTGCGAAGGTTTCGCCGCTGGATACTAAAACATCGCCGTCGTTGATGGATTGGGTTGGAGTTAAGGTGTCAATGGAAGTGCAAAATTTGATGAAAATGAGTGGAAGCAGTAAATTGAAGACCCATTTCTCGGGCTTCATCGTTTTGGTTTTTTTCTGAATTGAGGTAGACTACTCAACAGAGAAAACATGATATTGTTGCAGAAGAATGCCAGAGTCAAATTTTGGTGGATTCTTTGGTGAATATTCTTGTCGGAGTAAAGTGTTTTTGCTTCTTAATGTTAATTGTCATTTCCATACGCGAGATAGTCAATGAAATTGACTTAAAGTCGTTGAAATTGGCAACGTGTAGGGGTTGATTGAAGGTTACGTTCTTGATTGAATGATTTTTAGTCCAATGGGTTAGTAAAATGGACATGAGAAAGCAATAAGTGCTTGATTATGAAGTTGCGTGATTGAATCCCACGGAGGCCAACAATCCTAAATTTGGGAGCTACTGGAGATTATACCAGGTCGTTATCTTCAGAAGCCCGAAATTAATTGGTGTGTGCTCAAACTAGTCTAGACATTCGGCTAGAAAAAGAAAAAAAAAAAACTGATTACATGTCTTGGCTGCTATGAATATGTTGTACGGGCGGAAAGAGGAAGACATCCGGAACAAGAAATATGACAAAGTAAGGGAGTTGGTGAATATTATGGGACCATTGATGGCAATCTCATGAAAGAAGACTTCAAAATGCGTGTGCGAGACCATGGCACGTGAACTGGAAAACAGGTTAGGAAACATCAAACCTACGTAGAAGGGTAAAAATTGACTCGGGCACGTGGCACGTGAACTGGAAAAGACATGTAGAATAATGATACTCCCTCATTCCAATTTTATAGTCCCAGTTGACATTTTTTATCGTGTCAAAAATATTGTTCCATTTCAAAATTAAATGGGTAATTGTTAAGGAATTTCCTCTTATACCCTTATCTTTTGAAATTAAAATTAATAAAAAAGTAAGAAAGTATAATGATTAAAAGGCAAAATAAGAAAATATGTTTTTAAAAGTACAATGATTATGTCCCTTTATTAAGTTGGAATATCTCAAAAGGACTATAAAATTGGAAAGGAGGAAGTATTAACAAGGAAATTGTCCCATATTGGACGAATTTAGAACAAGGCAAGCCATAAAGAGGTTGAAACTGCATGATCGGAACCGATGGAGGCATGCTCTGCCCGATGGGGTGATCCCGCTGGGCCAACCGATGGGGGTACTATCGATTAGTCCACTCGGTCCAAAAGAGAGGAATATTTGCGCATTTTTTTGTGTGACACGTGCCCATCGTCTATTAGTCTTCTCGGCCCATAAGAGAGGTCAAGTGGCCTGTAAATATGGCACTCCCCCCTCATTTGGGGAGGACGATTAGAAGGACTCAAAGAGCGATTCTAGAGAGAGAAATACTCTTTTCAGAGAGAAGTCACACTTGATTCTTGCTCTAATTGGGGTGACGAATTCCTGCCGAGGGTTCTTCCCTACTATTTTGCCTTGTTCTCCACTAGTCCATGGATTCTCCACTTAGTCTCTCAAACTAAACATTCATTATTCTCATCCATGGTCAATTTAATCTCGATTTACCTACCCTATGATTTTCTCCTTGTTACACCTTATAAGCTAATTAAATAACTATTGCAATACAAAATCATCTCCAGATTTGCACATACACTCCACCAACCACCACCGTCCTGCAAAGTGCTACATTCACGCAAAATAATCATTTTGATTTGATATCAGTAGGTATATAAAAAATCAAAGTTTAGTACTATATAGAATAGACCGTCTCATTCTGTCAAAGTTAACTTGTCTATACTGTCTATTGGGCGGAGGCCAGGTGGGCCAAGTCTAAACATCCTGTCGGGGCAGAGGCCAGGTAGGCCAAGTCTAATATCCTATCGAGGCAGAGGCCAGGTAGGCCAAAGTCTCAATTAACTCATTGGCGCTTGGGCGCGATAGAGAATAAAGAAATAAAGTTGCGGCTTCAATGCCTGCGGGTTTTGATGAGATAGTAAGCGCTTAATCCTAACAATGTCTATGTTAGAAACCAAAATTCAATTCTTGATATGCCTATCGATGTCTGATCAAATTGATTTTTTGGGTGAATATACTTTTCTCTGGACCCTAGAAGATGAATGAATCAAATTACTGCAATTAAAGCATAGTGAGACTCCAGAATGTGTGGTGGAAACCCATCTAAGGTGAAATGAATTTTAACTCTTTTTTCAATCACGCAAGAACATCAGTACAAAATACTACTACTAATCTAAGAGAGAGAGGATTCAAACTCTAGCTGGGCACCGACCCCACCCCTCGATATGTGGCTCCGCCATTGAACATGAATTTTTCTTAATATTAGAAAATGATAAAAATTGCCATTTCTCGCTTATTTTGAATGAAAATAATTTTATTTATTTATTGGAGAAGCTATTTAGATAAAAGAAATATATTGAAATTTATTAATAGTAACTATTTATTTTTTGCTAATCAAAAGAACCGTTTTTATCAGAAAAGGAAAAATTTATTGTTTTTGAATAAAAAAATTGAGAATTGAATATAATAATGGTTTGTGTATGTTCAACTGAAGTTGTCTCCTACTCAAGTTGGTAGGATAGGTATCTTAAGTGATATACACGTAATTGTGATTGACTGGGTTACAGAACAACTTAGCAACGGATGGGCTTTAAAATGGTTTTTTATGTTGGAGTGTGTAACTTTTTTTTTTTTTTTTTTTTTCATTCGATATACATCAGCGGGGGTTAACGAGGAGTTAGTAAGTTAATCCACATAGGATCTAGAAGCTATCCCTAGCCCTAAATCTCAAACGCTTCTATCGAGGCTCGAACCCTAGGCTCTCTTGTGGGAGAACCAGGAGATAGCCGATACGTTACAAGCCCTTGGTTAAATGTAACTTTTCAAGTAACAGAGAGATAATAAAGTTTCCATAATTTTTTTAAGGTAGTAAAAGCAAATGTCAAAGGCTAAGCCCAACATGGTTTTGGTCCATTTGGACTATGTTTGTGGGCTATAAAATAAACCAAAAGCTGGGGTTTATGCCGGCCGCTTAACCTTATCGCTTGTGAAGAAAGTGGACTCTCGGCCCGCATGTTAGCCCAAAATTTTAAAGATAGCAGTGGACTATCAGCCGGTATATTGGCCCAGAATTACAAACGAAACTTGATTTTGGATCGTTGACATCGCAGCGGTTCTTCTTATAAATTTTTACGGGGTGGTTGGATGACGGGTTTGATTTTGGGTGGATTTGTAATATGGACGGATTTTAATGGTGGATAAGTTTTCCCACCTAACGAAAGGTATTAACAAGATCAGTACATAAACATAACTTGATCATGTTTCCTGAAGTTCTGAAAAAACGGTTCGGACCATGTTCAAGTCGGTCAGGACCGAAACCAAGTTAGTCCTGACCGTTGCGCCTCGAGATCGAAACCACTTAAGTTTGTTTTGGTTCAGTTTTAAGGTTTTCTAAGCTTGTTTTGAAGAGAAAACCCATAGAGACAGAGATATACATTGAGAGGTGATTAGAACTTGTAATATTCATTGGAGCATCTCCAACACATACTCTTGGAGAGAGAAACCCATAGAGATTGAGAGATACCCTGAGAGATGATTGGAACTTGTAATCCTTAGTGACTATAGCGGATTGGTTCGTCCCTGATCCCTTCGTGGATTAGATACACGGCCTCTATATCGAACCATGTAAATCTCTTGTGTTTTATGCGATTGGTTTCTTGCTTTCTTTCTTCTTTACTGTTCTTATTTCTAGATCGATTGTGCTTGTTAAAATCGTTTTGTTTTCCGCTATATTGCACAACAACTTCACAAAACCGTCTTTCACCTATCAAGTAACTTGAGTATGTTTTATTCCATTTTTGTGTTGTGTCATTAAATTGTATTCAACTGTTGGAACGCGACACGAAAGGAATCTAGTATGACTCTAGGACAGTGACTTTATCGTGCATACCTCTCCTCATCAATCTCATTGGCAAATTTTCTATAACTCTTTCTGATGATACTATTGATTATATAGTCTAATAATATTAATTATTGTGTTATATGTTAGTTTGTAGTTTATTAATTATTTTCTGCGCGCGTAAGCCCGTAGAATTATAATAATTAATTGCCATGTCCGTTTGATTTTCTCCTTTATTATTGCACTGAGAGGGCTTCTAAGTCCTCCACTGCAAATGAGCCAAAAACTATTTACTCCATCCTGCCAAGAGATTTGATCATTGAACACTCCGATCCCTACAACGACAACTCGAAAAGGAAACCATTTTTTTAAAAAATATCAAATTGTTTTGTTGGTTGGAACAACTTATTGATATCTAGCTAGTAGTAATTGCGGAATTTTTAATAATATTTTTCAAGACGAAAATCATTGTCTGTGAGTTTTTATTTTGCTGATCGACTAGGTAATTACTCTCTCCGTCCCATTTTGTTTGCTCACTACGATTATGTGTGCATTTTTTTAACTCTTATAGTTTTCAATCTGTAATGTATTTTAAATGCAATATAGATCTTATTTGATAGATTTCAATTGGTTCTATTAGACAATTTTTTTAAAAACTTTAAAAACATTATAAATAAAAAGATATAAACGTTTGAAAATGGCACGAATATTCGTAGTGAGCAAACAAAATGGAACAGAGGGAGTATTTTTAGATGGGATATATAATACTACTAGTTTTGTCTTTCATAAACAACTCGCGCGCGGCAGTAAAATTCGCTCGTTAAAACTGGTTTACGAACGATTTCTTAGCGAATCAAACTAAGCTTTTAACAATTTTAAACGTTGGTTAAGCTTTTAAACCAAGCTTGAACAAGGTATTACTTGACTCGTTCGACGTTTACTATATTAACACTTAAAGTTACTTGAAATGGCTCGATTAAAGCTCGTCTAGAATCACCTCGCCCCATAACACGCTAGGCTTAGAATATATTTTTGTGGATTTCAAGTTTCAAATGATCGATCTTGACCAGTTAGTTCCTCAATGGCTCATTTACCTCTTTATAAGAGTATCTCCAACGGGAGACTTCAAATTACACGTGACAAAACAACCACTTTAATTTGAAGCCAAAACCAGCACCAACCAAAGTACCATTTGAAATGCCAAATCTCATGTGAATTTGCATGAGCTTCACTCACATGCTACTTTTAAGATAATATCAAATCTCTTTTTGTTTAAAAAAATTGACAATTTAATTAAGAACAAAACATTCAATAATTTTGAAAACTATAAATTCAAAGCTAAGTTTGGAGAGGGTGTTTTTGGTGGATATCAAATTCGAAGATCTCAATTTGCCACACAAGTCTTCAAAAAATTGACACCTTCAAATTCAAAGCCAATATTGGTGATGCTATAACAAACAGAAACTCTTAAGTACTCAGAAATAACACGCATAATCTACCAAAAACTTGAAATTTAATGGCCCAGATTTATTTAAAGTGAATCCGGGCCATTGAATTTTAAATCCTGAATAGATTTTGAGTGTATTTTCTAGGGTACGTAGCGGTGGTGTATAACAAATACTCCTATAAAGGTGCTAGCATTTCATTGAACTACCTCACGTGTCGGCAGACGGGTATGTCTCGCGTTGGGCTACTCAGTGGTGGGCTCTTTTGGTCCCAAGCCACGGTCCCACCCTCCTTCCCTTCGGTACTAACGAAATGAATGTATATACGACTAGTGCCACATATATAATGGCAATTTCTCTATCGAAAAAGGATTTGCTAAAAATACAACAATTTAATTCGTAGGTCCTCTTCTGATCTGAAAATAGACTGGACAGTCCAGTTAATCCGTTTGTAGGTCCTTCTCAAGTCCAATTGATGATACAAACCGCCCGTATTTTAAAGATTATTGAGAACAGTAGTCACACCAAAAATTGGGTTGATCGGATATCAAGTGATATGATGTCGGAACACGTTTGTTTTATAACATAACAAGAGTACAACACCGAATCGGGAACCCATTTAATTAACTCATTTATCTCAAGACAAATGCATTCCGAGATTATATTAATCGGTATCCGATTAACTTATTTTTTTGACATGGTTGATGTTATAGACAAACTCTGAATTGTAAACGGTTTAGATCATCAAAATTGGCCCAGAAAAAGCCTACGAATGGGCTGGATGGTCCACTCTATTTTCTTGGATCCATAATGACTCATGTAAAATTTTATGACCATCGCTTACAAAATTGAATTAGAGACTTTTAGTATGATCTATTTATTCGTCTTCCGTTGTTTAATCAAGGGTTAGCAGAGTGATCATCATTGCATTTGTTTCCCCTTTTTTCGTACTAATATTAGATTTTCTTGGAGGTATAGACAAGGGAATTTGTGATTACTTGCTTTAAACTCAGTGATAGTAATGCACAAAAACAAGAAATAATCATCGGTCGGCTAACGGAAGGCTACGGGGCTTTCATTAAGCATAGAAAAAGACAAAAAATACACTATCCAATACACTTTTTATTACACTTCCAAATACACTTTCATCCACTGTTATACAATTTTTGCACATTTCAATACACTTTTTAAATTTTAACAGAAGCCCACTGGGTTTCTTTTAGCATTTTCCAATAACGAACGATTCCCGAAAAGAATAAATTAAGTACACATGAAATAAATTGTTTACATGTAATTGACAGTAATTACATTAGGTTTAAGTACACTAGAGAGAAATTTTGAAAATTACGCTAGTGGTAAAAAAGCAAATCGGCATGTTCATTTTTTCCTCCTTTTACATTAAATGAGCTCAGTACTGTAATTAAATTAGCCATCCTATGCCAATCAGATTACAAATTGGTAACGTCCAACAAAGGAATATAAGAATGTAATGACTTTAAATCAGATCCACAGAATATTGGTAACGTCCAGCATGAGATCGTTGTTTATTGAATGTTTCGAGCTTTAAACCTTTTTAAAAAACGAATTGAGGCATGATCCCCGTACGGACTAGTCCAATACATAAATCTATAGCACGTAAGCTAATGTGAGTCGAACACCAATTAAAGGTTTTGTGAGCCGGCCCTTAATTGCCAAGTGATTACCACTGCGTCGACTCCTGAAGTTATAATTAGACTATTAGATGCCTTTTTTTTATTATTATTATCTTATCTGGTACCAAAAGTTCTCTACCGCGACACCATGTAAGGGATACAAGCGCTCATTACCCACCCTAGGTCTTAAGCGTTGGCCGCTACATAACATATCAAACTTACTTTTGATATCGTTATTACTTAGATTTTCACACGACCGATACTATCGGTTATAATTGTACAATCAATACTGTTACATATTTCGATACCACGATTAGAACCCCTACTCCGAAAAGGGGAAAACTATTACACCGTAACAACTAACAACTACTATATATACATGTTCGGATACGGCAAATTAACATCATAGTAGACATACCCACACAAGCAGCAGTCACAGACCGAAACTGGGAACTGATAAAGCAGAGACAAATCATTCCATGCATGCACATAAGATTTCAGTCATTCTATTCCTATCCCCCACCACTCGTGGATAGATGATGATGATCAGAGAATCCCCCATACTACTATTTATTGGTTCCATTAACTGTCAACCCAGAAAATGTGCCAGCTACTGAGGTGCAAACATAGAAACAAGAGTTGAAGAAGAAGATAAGACTCCTTCTGTGCGTGTCATGTCTGTGCTCTTTTTGATAGCAACATGAGTTAATTTTCATGACAGTGTGCCCCGGGGCACCGCTAAGTGGTGCCGGAGGCCATTAAATGTATGAATCTCTAAAGAAAAAGAGGTTTGAGGCACTGTCACGTGATGCTCAAGAATACTGAATAATCTCTGCACACTGACCGTGTAACTGAAATATCTCTACTCCTTCCTATGAATCCTAACCACTCAATTTGTGGGCCCCTTCCCTAATTGAATGGACACCATTTCACTTCCTCCAACAAAAATGGACAAAATCATATTGGCATGCTCTTAAGTCAATGTAGATCCCACACTTGCATTGTGTAAGCATAACAACTTAATTTACCATATAAATTAAACTATATACTCCCTCCGTCCCATTTTCATAGTCCAGTATTCCTTTTTAGGACGTCCCAAAATGTTAGTCCACTTTCCAAAATAAGCAATAGAAAGTTAATGAAGTTACATTATTACCCTTTGTTTGAATTAAAGTACTACTACTTCATCAATCAAATCACTTTTTTGAGAGGGCATACATGGAAAATTGAACACTTTTTGGTATAATCATTGTGCCCCCTTAAAAAGTTGGAATCCCCAAGTGGGACTATGAAAATGGGACGGAGGGAGTAATTAAATTTGTCCAATATAAATTGACAGTTGGTTATTTAAACTGAATAATGTTTGATCTTTGATTCTTTAGTCATCAATTGTATTCAAAATTCTTACCAAATCAGTATGCAATGGAACGGTTTTTTTAACCACCCAAGATTATTCCTCAATTTTCTTCTCCAAACCTCGAGTTTAGGTTTTAATATCCCTCAATGATTGCTTGATCAAAGATGATGGAAGTTGTGGTTGAATTACCACCAAACAAAAAGAAAAAGGAAAAAAAAAAAGAAAAAGGAAGTCAACACGTAGTGGGGCATAATGGACAATTCATGTATGGTTGATTTGAAAAGGAGAAAGTCCCCTTGCCAAGCTGTGGTAGGACCCTTGAGAAGGGATGCCCTCATGTGATGTTGGCATATTGGAAGGGTGGGGGCCCGTTCCCTATGGACTTAGCTAAGTGCTTCCCCAATTTAAGCTTTGCCACCACAAGAAATTAATCACAGATCCATATCAAACAATATTAACAGCTACTCAACTCATCAACATATATACAGTGATGCACATCTCTCTCTCTCTCTCTCTCTCTCTCTCTCTCTCTCTCTCTCTCTCTCACACGCACACACACACGCACAACAGTGCGATTATACACATGAAATACAAAAATAATGGTACGAGAAGATAAGCGTGACTCAGATCCATTCTGGAAATAAATCTTTTCTAAATCGGAATCAGACACCCTTGATATTAATGTCTAAGCAATATTTTTAGACTAATATTCTTGTCTTTTACAATATACTAAGTAAATACGAAGATGAGATATACAAATAAATTAATACTTATGTATTTAGAATATGTGGATATGAACTCAATTCCTCAAAGATTGTATAACATTTAAATCCAAAAACCATTCTGTGCTAATTATCAAGAAACAAACAGTAAGTAATGACCATAACTCAAATTTGCACAATTACACCCAATTGACAAAAAAAAAAAAGGAAGAAAAAAGAAAGTACAACACCATAATCTGTTTATTTTGTTCTTTTGAACCTCTCCCCCTTCCTCTCTCCCCCTAAGTTTTTTATTTATTTTGCAAAACAATAAATAAATTATAACAAAAATAAACATTCAAAAGAAAAAAAAAAAACAACTATAGTCTTACACCCCCATGTGCTCTCTCATGTACCTCTAATCCTGATCACAGGCCAACACTGCCCCCACCTCCACCCCTCCCCCAGATTCTGTCCCACCACCGTCCGGCCACCACTTTCTTCCATACATCTCAGCATCATCATTCTCTCTCTCTCTCTCAAACTGTTGTGCCCACAGGATTAGATGCCTTATTCGGCACAACCTCATAACCACCCGCCTCGTCGTCCTCGTCCTCGTCCTCATCGTCTCCCTCATCCTCATCAATATCCTGACTACCGTCGTCCTCTGGCCGGTACTGCTGCTCTGGCTGGACCATTATCGGCCCCGCCGGAATATTCTCCGGCTTCACACCAAATACATTGCCAATGCCACTACTAGCATTGAAACCACTGCTGTTGTTGGTGTTGTTCTCATTCTTCGCTTTCTCTTTGTAAAGTTCGTCCAGTTGCTGAAAATAAGGACACGTCTTGGAATCCTCAGGCCTCTTCTTATTGCTCTCTTTCACCTTCTTGAAGTACTTGTTTATGTTCTCCCACTTTTCCTTGCACCTCTTCGCATTCCGATCGTACCCGATCCGCCGCATCGCCGCCGATATCTCCTCCCACAGTGGGCCCTTCGGCACGTTCTCCTGGTACTTCGTGTCCATATTCGTCCGCAGCCTAATCAGAGCCTCAACTTCCGTTTTCGGCCACCGCGAAGAACTCGTCGGAGTACTAAAACCCTCTCCTACCCCTACCCCTCCTCCTCCTCCGTTGTCGGTTTTCGCAATTTCCATGCCTTTCACAGGCGTTTGCACCTGCAGTTGTTGTGTCTGCGGCGGCGTCAGCGTCGGTTGTAATACTTGTTGTGGTTGTGGTTGAGGTGGTGGATGCACCACTACAGGTGGACGTGGCGGTTGAGGTTGAGGTGGTTGTGGTGCTGGAGTATTTTCCTGCATTTGCATTTGCATTTGGGGCGCATTTGGGACGATTTGCTGGTCGGATATTTTCTGCAAAAACTGAATCACGGCGGCGTCTTTGGCGGCGGCGACGGATCTCTCGTGAACCAAAAGCTCGTGCTCCCGATTCATCCTCGCCATTTCTTGAGCCCTCCAAGCCTCTTCCCTCGCCACGCGCTCCCGCTCGCGTCTGTCCAACGTCTCGAGGAACTTCTTCTGCATATCCTCCTGTTTCTCAATCACCTCGCTCATTAGCCTCTGGAAGAAATCCCCCCACTTCCTCTTCCTCCTCCCCCGTCTCTCCGGCTCGTCGTCCGAAGAAGTCGACGACGACGTAGAAATCGAACCGATATCGACCGGGAATTTCATACCAGACGGCGGACTAATCGCCGTTTGGTACGAAAAACTTATTGGACTCGCTACTACAGGCGGCGGTAACGACGTTGGCAATGGATTAATATTGGATGGTGGAGGATTTATCGTGGGATTTAGATTTGCCATCGATGGAACAGTGAAGACATGCGTGACGACAGGAGGATGGACGTGCGTTGGATGGGGGGTCGTTGTTGTTGCTGGCATTGCCACGGCCACTGGCGTGGCGGAAGTGACCGGTTGAGATTGAGGTCGTGGCGGTGGTGGTGGCAGCGGTTGTTGTTGTTGTGGTGGTGGTGGTGGTGGTGGTGGTGGTAGTAATGAAGGTGGGGCCTGGTTTTCGAGGGCTTCTAATTGGTCGAAAAATCGATAGGTTTTGCCGTCGGGTTTAGTGGATCGGCCTTCCTTGGTTCTCCGGTGGTACTTGTAGACGTTCTCGAATTTCTCTTTGCATTTCTTGGCACTTCTGTGGTAGCCAAGCTCGGCTAGTTTCCTGAAAAACCAACAGTTGGTGGAATTTGTGTTTCTGGTTTAATTAATTGGGATTATCTAAATTTGAATTTAACAATAAAAATTTAACAGCATTTGCACATAAGATAAATATGATTATTGTAACTGTTTAAAGTAATGAAAACAAGAGAAGATTTAGGAGAGAAAGGGGGGAAAGGAAAAGGTGAGAAAGAAAACAAGAGGAATATGTGTGAGTGAAGAAAGACTTGGGGGAGAGATCAAAGAGAAACTCCAACCACATTTTTTTTTTCAAAAAAAAAAAAAAAATTCAATCAATTATTGTCTCCATGTCAGCTGAATTATGGTGAAGAAGATGTGAAAATGAAAGATGGAAACAAAACAAAAGATTAAATTCATGTTTTCTACTAAAACATTTCAGCTGAATTCCACGGAATTGGAGTGGGGAGACAAACATGAAATTCACCCATATGGGCCACATCTGATTAGCATGTGAGCTGAATTGTGCTGGAGAAGAAGTAAAAGTACAAGGAAAACAAATCAAAAGATTAATTTCATTGTCTTCAAGCGTAATTCAGCTGAATTTTCTTGGTAACGAATACCAAGTACCCGGAATTCAATATCGCATTCCGGGTATTCGAGTGTGGAGATCAAAGCGAAACTTGAACCACATATTTTTGTGAGGAAGGAAACATAAAATTCACCCAAATCTGAATCCCACCTCAGCTGAATTGTACAGAAAGAAGGAAGTGGTCTGAAATGAATTCCACCTCAGCTGAATTGTACAGAAAGAAGAAGTGGAAAATACACAGAGAAAAAAAAGAAGATCAAATTCATGGTTTCGAAAGCAATTCAGCTCCAATAAACCCAAAAACTATAACCCAATACCCAGATTTCAAAAACCCATGGAAGTGATACAAGTGAACCAGAAAAGAGAGAAAGAAAGAAAATCGAACCGGAGGCGAATAATTCAGTTGAGTTGCGATTGGATCGGCAGATCTAAAGAAACCCAGCTCGAAAACATGACTGTTTTTTTTTTTTTTAATCAAGAAATCAGTTGAACAAAAAAGAAAAAAAAAATCATCACCTGGAAACTTCATCCCATAATGGTCCTTTGAGGCTGGAATCACGAAAGGCAACGTCCATATCCGACCGTATCTGCAATAAAGCCAGCGTTTCCTGCCTCGGCCACCGGTTTCCGCCCGAATTCCGGTCACTCTCCTCCATCCTCAACTTGTCCTCTTCACTAAACCCACCTGAACTTGTCCCAGCAACACCAAGGACTTCACCTCCACCACCACCGCTGTCTCGGGCCTCGGTCGCGGTGGCACCACCGCCATCGCCGGAGTTCCCTAACATGGCAGAAGCGGCCAGCATGGGAGGGAGGGGGTGGGGAAAATGGGGTCCTGGGTTTTTTCCCTCTTCTCTCTTCTATGAAGCAATTACAGCTGAAAAAAATAAAAATAGTATATATGTGAATAGGATGGGTGAATTCCCAAAGGGTTTTTATGATAGATGTGGGTGTGGTGAATTTATTAATTTATTTCGGGGTGGGATCTGCCTGTCAATCTCACTCCCCAAACAGAAATTAAAAAAACACCCCCAAAAGATAAAACAAACTATTCTTTTCTTTTTTTTAGCTGCAGGAATCTTTAACAAATTTTTTTTTTTAGCTTTTCTTTTTTAAAGAACAGCAGATGGGTCACTTGGGTTGTCTCTCGGTAATAATAAAAACGGTTTCAGAAAGATTAAAAAAAGAAGAAAGAGAGGGATATTATATGGGTTTGGATTCTTTTCAATAATTGTCTCGAAAACTTTAACAATTTCTCGCGATGCAAAAGACTTTCACGGATCTGAATTTATTGGGAACCTGTATTTGTGAGATAACTCCAACAACTGTCCCGGACAATTACGGAAGGAGATTAATTTTTCTATGGTATAGTAATTGGGAAAAATGATGTGCAGGAGAGGCAGCAACAGCTGCAGATGGGGACGATGAGGATAACAAGTAGGTTTTTGTCTGTCCAGCTAAATATAGTTAAAAGCCGGGCCAATGTAGGTCACCTTTGCTTTTGGGGAATTTTGGATTTCAGTGGCTGTTGGCTCCAACTTTAAGATGGGGGAAGGGAGGGTTTGTGAAATGACCATTTTACCCATTACTTGTACTTTGTAGTAGTCCACCTCCATTGACCTTTTTGTTAATCATGGAGGAAGCTTATCTTTTCACATCATAATCACCAGATCAGTGATCTGTTAGAGTAGTAATTTGTTTGAGGTTTGATGATTTTTGGTTTCCCCCAAATTAATGCCCGTATTTTTTTACCAAAAATGCTATGCGCAAGGAAACTCACATCGAACCATACACATAATATAGTTCTTCTTTTAAAACGTATTTGCAAAACATGACTTCATGTTCTCACATTACTCACATTTTGTATATAGTTCGGTGTAAGCTTCTTTGTGCATAACATTAGGGCACCCTTATCAGCCTCACACAAAAAAAACACTAAATTTAACCTCAAAAACACCTTTTTATAAATTAGCAAGTCACTTTTCCAAAAACTCACAAAATCAAACTCTTCATTCTAACTCCACTATATTAAACTATTCTCATTTTCTACTCCCCGCCCTCACAAAAAAAAAATACTCGAACCAAGAGAGAAGTGAGGAGAGAGTGATGCAAAAGTAATTTGAAGCGTGAATAGGCACTGTAGCAAAATTAGAGTTTTGCAAATTTGTTCATTCATTTGATGTGCCTGATTTTGAGGGGTTTTTTTTGAATTTGACTTAACAAATTAACCATCAGGGGGGTTTGATCCCCCCTAATAGCATCACCAATGGAATAATCAAAACATCTAAATAACTAAAGTTAACAATATTTGTTCAAAAATTGGCTCACATTGGGATAATCAAAGATAACAACCTTTTAGCCAATAACCAAATTTTGGCATTTGGATAATCAAAAGTAACAACATTTTCTCAATAACCAAAACTCAATAACCAAATTTTGGGGACCACACCCTATTTATAAGTCTTTTTTGGTAGAATGAATTAAAAAAAAAACAACATTCTCCTTCCATTTTTCAAATACTTACTTCAAAACTCATTTTTTTTGCACTCTCTCTAAAAAAATTGAAATTATCAATAATAAAAAAATTAAAAATATGTTCAAGATTGGTCTTATTTTAAAGGTGTTGTGAATATCTTTTAAATAGTACTACTAATGTTATAAAAAAATATATATACAAATTTAAAGTTGTGCCCATTTTATGAATAAAAATAGAGTGAATAGTATTTTTTTAATATTATGGACGCAAAATACCATTGTGACACTCCACATTGTTAACTTTATAAATGTCTTGTATGGATAATCAGAATCTGATGTGGCAACTTTTGATTATCCAGTTTTAGTTATACCACTAGTGATGCTCTAATGCTGATGCTCTTACTCTATTTTTACTGGTTATTCAAATAACTACGAACCCGTAATCTAGAAAAAAATCTAATCCGACCCTATGATTATCAATTTTTTTTTATCGAACTTAGATCTTTACATATATTCCATCCGTTCCCATTTTATTGTCCTAGTTAGCACTTTTTGTCATTCCAAAAAGATTGTCCCATTTCAAAATTAAATAGGTAAGAGTCATTGAATTTCCTCTTTTATCCTTCTATTTGGAAACTAACAGTACTAAAAAATAAGAAACAACAATAACAGAACTCATCTAGTCCCCAATCATTGGGGGTATGAGCGGAGATGATTGCAAAACAGACCTAACATTTGGCAATATGCACAAAGTGGCTGCTCTCAGAATATCACTGAAACCGTGCCCCCCCTAAACCTCCTAGAACCGAGGAGCTACAAAGACGTTTTGCTGCAGAACCATGCCCCCAAATGAAAGCCGAAAGGCATAAGAGAGGGCAGGCCTAGAGACCCAAATTAATTTATGTGTTTATTACCATGTTTCCTTCATTCATGATCTAGAGCATCTCACTAATGAGCACACTGCTAAAAAAATAAGAAAATATAATGATAAAAAGGAGAAAATGGGAAAAGTACATTTTTACAAGTGCAATGATTGTGTTATATTATTTGGTTAAAATCCCCACAAGAGACTATCAAACAAGGGACGGAGGGAGTACGTCAGAATAACCATGGTTCATTTTTCCTCGTTTGTAATATACGTCAGAGTTAAGAATGTTCATTTTTCTCACGACAACTGTGATTTGATGAATCACGTAGCAGTGATAAAGATTTCTTACGTGAATGGTTAATTATCGAGTTCAAGAGATGAACACACCAAACCAGTAAAACAATTAATTTTGGAGTAACCACAAGACTTGTT
Organism: Gaultheria prostrata; assembly: GCA_036023075.1. NCBI lineage: Eukaryota > Viridiplantae > Streptophyta > Magnoliopsida > Ericales > Ericaceae > Gaultheria > Gaultheria prostrata. Next base: position 87,058 of record JAXBDA010000145.1, on the reverse strand, counting down.
CCATTAAGTGGACAGTGGTGATCATGGAGCCACGCATGCAAGCCGAGCCTACCGCGACGGCGACAAGTGGCAAGTTTCTAATTTTTTCAGATAAGTTTGCATTAAACTCATCTTAAACAATACTTAAGGTGGGGATCAATTGCTGAATAAGTAGTAGTTAGATGGGGGATTCCTTTGGTATTAGGAAAAATTATTTATGAAATTGAAGTAAATAGTGACAAATTCAGTTAGGGTGGCAACCTACCGTAATAAATGGTATGAAATTCTTGATGGTTTTTAGGATCTGGTAATTCGCAATTATTGAAAATTTGATGGACCAACTGATTTAGATAACTTGTAAACACACTTTCAAATGCTTCGCTATTTTGGGCGCAAACAATTCCAACGTATCCTAGAGGACGATCGGGCATAGCAACCTTTCTCTGGGCGTGAGCCTAATTCGTAATTAGCACACTATTACTCACTGGTATGTCTTCCACACTCGCAATTGAGAAATTCAGGTGTCAAAAAACCTACATAAAGCAATAATCAATTATTATAGTTAGATAGAAGTCTTACGTTGTTAGTTTATTTCTTTTCCGTCTCGGAGAATTTTTTTTTAATTGGCTTTATTTAGTTGTTGTGGAACTCACATGATTGATGCAATATTTTGTTATTATAACTTTTTTTAATGTAATTCTCCTACTGATTCACATGAAAGAAAAAAACTGTTAATCGAGCTAAGGAAGTATATAGCCGATATTAATTTGCTTAGAGCATTTCTAGTGCACGACCCAAAAATAATTTGCTAAAGTGTACACTTAAACATATGTGGGACCATATTTTATGTGCTAAGAACTTAGTTAGCTAACTAAGGAGGAACGCACTTTAATGAGCTACCTATATAATATATATGTCCATTATCTTTTAAAGTGGGACCCACTTTAATGCCTTTGGTCCCATAAAATTTCCCCTCTAGATCCCTTCTCTCTGTCTCTCTCCTCTTTCTCTCTCCTTAAGTCTTTCCCCAAATTTAAGTAGTGACTTGGGGCATTTAGAGAGTGAGGGGTGTCACCTAAGATTTTAGGGAGTCAATTTTTGGTGCACTAGAAAGCATTTTTTTTGAGTTTTTCTTAGTTAGTTATGTAGGTCACTTTGGGGTATTCTTTTAAGTAGTACATTAGAGATACCCTTAGTTTCTTGTGAGGTTGCACATAAACTTGTTAAGGTAAGCTACGGTTAATATCCGAAAATAGGACTTGGGGTGGGTGATGTGCACCTGGGTGCTATGCACCGTGTTGTGCACTTCTCAATCGTCCGATCATGTGTTTGGACGGCCTAGATGCATTCGGCAATTTTAATTTTCTTTTATTGGTAAAAAATCAAAACACATCCGGACCGTCCAAAACATAATCGAACGGCCAAGGGATACATAGCACTCAAGTGCACAGCAGCCACCCAATTTCCCCGAAAATAGTGAACATTAAGTTGAAAGTAAATTAATATACATAACAAGTCAATCTCAAACCGGCTTCGAATGAATCAAAGATCAAACATGACATGCACATTAGATTGTTTTGTGCTTATATATTTACATAGCCAACTTTTTTGGGCAAAAGGCCTGCCATTTACCATATGTTACCATCGGCTGTAATACTAAAATTGGTGGGATAAAGACGGATAAGAATTTTTGGTCCCGTTTACTTGGTTTACGATCACTTGTATCCAGCTCTTCATAACTATACAATATTTGAGGTGTACGCAGCGCAGCGTCTGTTTGTTCAATAGATCTAATTCTGCAGGGATACATAATCAATATAACATATTATCCCATTAATTTGATAGGTATCGAACGAATAGTTCCACACATCTCATATATAACAGTATTGTATATCCCACGCTTCGTGAGATCATATTCAATAAAATAGTATTAGTTTGGACGGGAAAAAAAATATTGTAACAAAATACTGAACAATTTAATTATATTAATCCGATGGTCACGTATAATTACAAAATGAAATAAATGTATGGCTCTTAGGCCAAGTTCTCCATTGGATTTTATGAAAAATTTCATAAAATCAAACACTTGATAAAATCACTCTATTTCCCAATAGATAAAATTCAAGTGTGATTAAATCTTCGCCAAATGTATCATTTACCATTTTGCCCTTCCTTTTCTTAAAGGGGACCCACTTGCTCATGTTTTGTCCTTCCCTATTCTAATTCTTATTCTGGCCAGGAGCAAACCCGTAAATTCATATTTTGTCCTTTCTTATTCTACAGTGAATTCATTTTAGCAAAAGCCTCATTTTATCAAATGAGTAATCGAATGATAAAATCATCTGATTTTATCTTTTGAAAAACTCGGCACTATAAAAATACTCCACCAAATTGTTGGGGGCAGCAGAATAATTAATTCCTACAGAATATTACTGTAGCTGAGTAATCGAAAACTAGAGTACAGCGAAATCAAACAATGTCCCAATCAATAAATAATGCAAGGGAAAAAAAATAAAAATAAAAAGTGGACCCAATCAATCAATGAGTCATTAAATGCACAAATCCCCAACAAATTATTAGGTGTAAAATCAGATATGCAAGAACATGGGTGCCACAGTTGGAAAAAAGAACATGGGCATCACGTCTAGGGGTACTTTCGTCAAGGGGGAAAACCGTAAACGGGTAGAAGGAAAAGGGTTATGAATGGTGGGCATATTGGTAAATTAAAAATGGATGGCAGTGGGGTCGTGGAAATAATGTAGGTAAACATTCAAGGGAGAATGGGCACCGTTTATACGGGATCAAAGGTCCCTGTTGTGCACCATGTACACAGCATAGTATGGTGTGAAAATGCACAATTCGGATTTAATTCAAGCAATGATGGTTTCGGATTTATATGGGATTCGGATTAAATACGAGCTGTGCATTTTTGCAATGGACAGCCAAATACCCTGCATTACACGGTGTCGTGCACGACTGGAAACGTAGGGTTATGATTGCCCTCGTTTGGATCGGGCGGTACAAATTTCGATCTCTTTTTCCAATAATACATAATTGAAAATTATTGAAGGCAACAAATCAAAAAATGGAAAATAAGAAGTTTTTTTTTCCCACAAGGAAGTAATTTTATTTGTAAAATACTGTAAACACATTCAGACAATTGATTGACGAGATATATACTGTCCGATTCAGTCCAATATGAAGGCTTGGTAGACTCCATACCATCAAAAGCATTTCTAGATTGAGGGGAGGGAGTATTTAATGGTTTTAGAATACAGTCACATGATGCTTCAATACCGTTTTCACACACTATAGCCAAATACTTACTAATGGATCCCATACCAATTTGTGATGGAAAAGGATTCTGGAGCACCACGTGACAGTGTTAAAAAAACATTTAATGGAGTAATTTGTCGCGAGGGAAAGGTGAATGGTAAGTAATCTATAAAGGGAAGACTACTCACATTCTCTCTCTCTCTCTCTCTCTCTCTCTCTCTCTCTCTCTCTCTCTCTAAATATTATGTTTTCTCTCTCTCTCTATGCGTATATATATATTACGGTTCCGCTAACAGAAGTCCATATGGCTTTCATTAAGAACATGAAAAGACTAAAAAAAAAAAGCACACCCTACAATACACTTTTTAAATATTCCAATACATTTCTCCATTTTTATAAACTTCTCACATACTTCTGTACACTTTTTAAACCTTAACAGGAGCTCACCGGACTTCTTTTAACATTTTCCTAAATATTATATGTATAGAATAATGTCATGTAAATTGCTTGTCTTTCAAACCATATTATTAATTTACTGGGTTTGTTTTATGGACACGCTCTCTCTCTGTGTGCTTCGCTGGCCAGTGGGTTTTTATCTATCTAGCTGTTATTAAAGATGCCCTCTCCACTATGCCACTTATTTTTGGGGTTGTACCGTAGAATTCGATCTCTCAATAATATATATAAGTACATAAAAATATATATATTATATGATTGTACTTAAATAAAAGGTATGTGTTGTCTGTTGAAAGTTGGCTTTTACAATTGTTCTAAAGCCAATCACAAGTGGGTCACATGGCACACTCAAGATGTGACCTAATAGACTATCAAAAAGTAAATAATTCTTTTTATTTTATTTTACAAGTGTTTTTATTATGGGTAGTAATTAATTAACTCACTAACTAGCCTTATTTTTATATCTACACGTTTTTTCTTTTTGTTTTTCTTTTTTTTCTTAAGGTGAAATTAATAATCCTATGAAGAGATTTTCTTGGAACTTCATATAACAAAAGTAATTAATGCCAATGGGAAAAAAATAAAGAGTGAAAATCATTCATCTTTACTGTGTATGTGTTGAGCTTAAGCCATTGTTGATCCTGATGGATGTAAAGAAAACATGGCCACAACAATCTATTCGATAATTCAAACCGTTTACTATATTATCTCAGTATGTTAATTCTTTGGACCAAAAAATCAAATCAGTCTTGTTATTGCGACTTATATTTATCATAGAGACATGGACATTATAAATTTTGAAGTCCATTTTTCAAGACTCAAATATAATGTGACCAAACATTAATACCCAACTAACTTGTTTTCTTGCTACTACAAGAACAGTTTGAATTATTAAAATAGACTCAAGCGGGTCTCATTTCTTTTACTTTACGATATATTCCCTCCATTATTCATAGATAACTCATATTGTTTGAGCTAGTTCAAGCGCACCTTAAATAATTTTGGGAAATTGATCCATCATCCACTAGCATAGGGCCTAAATTACACCGGTGCCAATTAAGCCCATGTAAATTGACTCTACAAGAATTTATAAAACAAAAGAGATTTCGAACCTGAAACATAAAAAAAAAGAATTCCTCGAAACGGGTCAAATCTTGATGTTCTTATATCCTCTGCATATAGTACGATATGTAATTTTTTTTTTTGGATCAGCAGTACGATATGCAATTTACATGGACAAGATTCGAACATTGTATCACGTCTAGTAGTAGAGTACTGTCTCAAGCTTGGAAAGATTTTTGCTACCCATATCAACTCACAAAGAAAAAAAAATTGATTTTCACCCCCCCTAAATTAATATTCACATTCTCTTTTTTATTTTTCAGTAAAATTTTTATAAAAATTTCAGTATAGATATCAATTTGGGGGTATGGAAATCACTGTTTGAGATCCGATTTACAATACTAAATGTTTAAATGTAAAATACTCCAAGTTACCAATAAATGAGCTCTACTTATTATTGGGATTAATTTGGAAGAATTTACATAGAATACATCAATAAAGGGTGGTATGTCAACATCCCAAATCCCCAAAAATAAAAATAAAAATTGAAAAAGTAAACAATAATAGTTTTTTACAGAACTAACTTAAATGCCAGATAGACGTGGAATTAACTATTCACGTTAATGAAGTGATTAGTAATTTATTTTACTTAGATACTTAGATTAGGCTCTGAAATTTATGCTGTTTTTTAGTTTAAAATAATTAAGAGAATCAAATGTTAATCATCGTACGCAACACGCACTTACGTTATCATCCACTCTTTTAGGTGAATATTACTTTATTACCTACTATATTTGGATCTCAGATTCCCGGAACAAAATAAGCAAAAATGTACTAGAGTAAAAATTGAATTTCTCTCTAGATCTGTTTATTTAATAGGCATTAGAACTAAAACAAGCATGCATTAGCAAGGACAGAACCAGAATTTCATCCGGGCGGGACCGTAACATAAGAACATTCATCCGAGATGGGACCGATTCTATAAAAAAAATTCTCTGCACCCGAAATCTATCTCTAAAAACCTACGAGACTTTGGAATATGGGGGGCCACGGCCCTCCATAACCCGCCTTAATTGGTTCTGTCATTGTGCATTGGTATGAAAAAAAGAATCAAATATGTTTTGGTTCACATCAGTAAGTAATTTTTTTGGATTGAATATTTAAGGACTGCTTTTTTCTTCAAGATTTAACAAATTCCCCATGGTTATCCGAAAAAAATAATTTGGAATCCAATCTATAGCATCATATATGATATATTCTAGCAAGTTTTTTTTAAAGATCATAGTAGATTTCGAAATTTGATCATGTTTAACCATCATATGGTTGGTTCAATGAATAAGTACTTCAAGTTCTTTGCTAAATGTTTGGGTTTTAACTTTAAGTCTCTATACCCGATTGGTTGGGCTGAACGTATTGTATCATGCCTGTAGCACACGGTGAGCCATACACTAGCTTCGGAACCAACATAGGTGCTACGGATGTTTCTGAATTTTTATTTTTCCAAAAGGGAAATCAGTTATGACTAATTTGACATGAGTATGTTTATACACATATAGTATTCTGTGTTCCTCTCATTGAGCTGTACTACTTTTCTTTTCCAAATACTACCCACTTGCTAGTGGGTCCCTGCTCCTTTTGTAACACAAGCTGTGAAGAGAATGTGTTAAGGGTTGCTGTAATCTCTCCCACTTTTTCTCCGACGGTAAAGCTTGTTGGGATCAGTTTACGCATATTTCGATTAATTTTCTTTCTGATTTAATCAAAGACAAACAATTCACATCGGAACTAGACGTTGCTATAATCTCTGTCTCTACACACCCCTACACCTTTTTTGTAACACAAGCCATGAACCAACCGAACTAACCCTCAGGACAACTGTAAACTCTTTCCCTACACACCCCTTAGATATAGATGCTTGTCAAGAGTATGACTGATTTTGCCTTTTACAGCACAAAAAAATTCTGCAAATTCTTCTACCCACTTGTGAGGTACAGCTCCACCTTTTATGGCCCCCCCTCTTTCTCCCTCCCTCTCTCTCTCTCTCTCTCTCTCTCTCTCTCTCTCTCTTACACACTCCCACACTAACATGCAACAAAAGTTTCCAAAGTAACAACTTCCACAAATGGAAATAAAGCATCTTTTCTGTGATCTAAATCCGTCTCCATTTTCATCATGAAGAAAATGGATCCAGAGCTCCATTATTCTTTAACAGAATCTTGACATCTCATAAATAACATGTTTGGTTTCAGTTTTGAGATTAAAAAGTGGTGGCCTAATTTTCTTTCTTTAGTTAAATTTTTAACATTTTAACAAAAAAAAATTTAACATTTTAAATAGAGGTACGCAATATACATTTATAAAGTAAAAATAAATTAAAACACGGATGATGAAACTGTGAAAAATTTTAGAGATAAATTTTCTGAGAAGAGAATCAAACAAAGCAAGCTGGCTTGAATTGGGCTATTCCACAAATGAAAGTAAAATCGCATACCTTAGATGTACATCAACGCATCTCAAACGTCAAAAAGTATTTTCGACGTTCCGAATTTGAAATAAGCATTCGGACGAAGAGTTTAAACTCTTCGTGCGAATAGTTTATTTAAAATTCGGAACAATAATTTCTGAGATGGACGGTTTGGATGCATTTGTGTGCATTTGGGGTACGTGTGTGTAGTGTACCCATAGACGCGTTGCCCTTTTAAGCTCAAAATATGTTAGAGCCGCGTCATTTTGTTAGTCAACCAAATGATCAGTTGGTAATTTAAGAAATTAAACATATTTAAGTAACAAAGTTAAATTGTTCAAAAGGACGAAGAAATATGTCGTGGAAAAGGACGGATCAACTGTTCCTCCGCAGCAAGGGGTGGCTAGCTTATGCGGTGAGTTTTTTGATGTTCCATTCTGCATTCCGGGATCAAGTCTCATTCCTCATCCCCTTCAAAGCCACCACCAATTGCAACCAAGGCAAACTGGAGAGCCTTTCCACTCTATTTTCGCCAAATCTTTCAATTTCAAGGTAGAAACCTCTTGTCTATTAATTCTAAATATAAATATGTATTGAAGTAGCCTAGACGTAATTACACTAAATCCCCCTTTCCTTAAATTCCTATTACTTATGAATTATGAAATTTCGTGTAAACAACTGGAGAGTCATAAGGAACATTATGAGTAGATTATGCATATATGTGTACCCATGAAATATTATTATTGCTTTGCTATGCTTATCGTGTTCAATTACCATGGAATTATTGGAATGTTGGAAAGGACAATTAGGTTATTACATTTGGTGTTCCTACGTAGAAATCATTTAGATGTTTTAGTTAATGAAAAATTGGAATAAGGTTTACGAATGGTATATGACGAGATTGGAACAATGCTTACGGATGGCCTTCCCGCGGAGTCTCAATGTTATGAATGGCGAACAGCCGGTTAATTTTGGAAATGGAAGATGTTATGATCGATGGATTATCAGACCCTAAGATATGGCATTGCGTGATTACTCCGTATTGAATTTTTGGAGACTTGGTGGCCTTGAATTATAGTATCAGATCACGGTCTATATACTCCCGAGGTTATAGCCAATTCCTCGTGGGCTTAGAGGTATCGATAGACCTTGGGGAATTTATCCTTGTGAGGCGATTGATGAATCTGACTAAGTAGATGACTTAGGTCATTCATTGACTTAGTGGGGACTTGAATCATGATTGGCCATTGACTTAGTGGTTATTTAGGAAAAAGTTCTCGAGGTCGAGGACTTATATGAAAATGTAAGTTAAAGACTAGTTAATGAAATAATTTACCTGTTCTTCGTTTTGACTATAGATATAAATTATGGTTAATTGCAATGTAAGGGTTGGTGGGCAAGAGTTAGTTATTGATCAGTGATTATTCGCTAATAGTGATATTATTGGCTTTGGCATATCACGCCGGGTGTTATAGGTAGAGGAGAGGAATCCTACTTCGAGACGGAGGAATTTGCGGTTGAGCAGGTGCATAAGGAGTATTGAGTTCAAGACCTAAATCTAAACCTTTAAAAGTCTGAAGCCTCCTTATTTTTGTGTGGAATAATGTAATCTAATTTTCCAATAAAGTATTATGGTTATTTTTAATTCTATTAAGACCACTTTATGTTATTTCCACTGTTAATCAATGAAACTCTTTTTAATTAATTAAATTTTTTAAAAGATTTGATTTAACTAATATTTCTAAAAATCGGGGCGTTACATATATATGTTACCTCTTAAATTGTGGTAAAATATAATTTTGTTAAAAAGTAAAAGTCAAAGTATCATAATAGATTCGAAATTACTTGTTTATCAACTCTTTAGAAGTTGTAAAGTTCCCAAAACAGAAGTATAACAAACAAGCTACGTCGTAGTTTAGATTCGGAAAAGGAAAAACCAACATAAGTTGGACGAAAAGTCTATAACAAATGCCAAGTAATAAACCCCAGGGGTTAGTCCCATTTGTTTGTAGGTTTACTCCCCACCGTTAATCAGGGTTTAATTTTAGGGTCAGGCCGTAATAACTTTTATTTCTTTTGTGAATCTTTTAATTGTGAATCGCATGTTTTTGATCGGACCGAGAAAATGAGTAATTAAGGTATGCGTAAACTAGCTAACCAGGACACCATCGGAAAGAAAGAAAAAAGCTAAGTAATAAGTAATCAATCTCAATTCTCACCCTCCCTTTTTCTATATATAAAGAGGTTAATTTTATAGCTCCATGTGTCATAACAGGTCACAGATCCAAATTGTCCCCCCAAATATCACCGTCTCTGTGACTCAATCCACTAATACTTGCACGATACGATTGGGCATGTCAATACATGTGAATCCAAAAATGTGATCTCAGTTATTTACCCCATAAAAGAAAAACAAACAAACATGATTTGTGACTGCCAATCAAGGTTTTCAAAATCAGATGTTACAACACATATCCGCTATTACATAACGGTTTTTGACCATTCCAATCCCGTTATACTCCAATATCGGTCTGTTTCCGATTCAAGGACCGACGGCCGTTATGGAGGACACTTGAGCATTACGGGTAATTTCGGCACTTCCATTTTTTTTTTTGGTAAAAATGATTTTTAATAATTCACGACAATTATAACCGATTTTAGTAAGAAATCATTTGATCCTCCCAACACCGTTACACGACAACTACCGTTGCCGTTACGTGTCCCTCAAAACCATTATTTAAAACCTTACTGTTAACACGTTGTTACACGGACAAATATATTTAGCCACAGAAATAAAATCCCGTGTAACAGATGATCATCTTTGTGGCCCCGGTAATATGGACCAATACCATTAGCTGTCTTCTAACATTTGTGGCCCATTTTTTATTTTTTTTGATAAGTTACATCTGAAATACTAGACAAAGGCTTAAATGAACATGGTGAGCATGTGAATGTAAACCAAGGTCATGTGCCCTCCCCATGTGGATTAATCCTTGCTCATTTTATCTGGCACTAGCTAAGCAACCCATCAAAGTCTCTTTTTTCTTTTTCTTTTCAGCCGTTCTCTTTTTTTTTTTTTAGAAAATAATTATTATTACTGTTCTCTGATCACCAGAAATTGCATATAATAAATGCTATAGATTTGTGGCTGGGCAGCAGTGGGCATTTACAATCAACATTCTCATGGAGCCCACCAAAGAGAATTTTGTCTCCTCAACCCGTCCCAGTGACCATAACCACACAATTGACGGTCAGGATCAGTTGGTTTTCAATGAATGGGATTTCTTGAAGGTGACCTACTAATTAGTCAATAATAACACTACGGTGCCTACAAATTAGTGCCATTTACCATATGTTGTACAGTACTACGCTTTTAGCCATTCTGATCGTCGTACAGTTTTGTGATACGTCGTCCCCATGCAAAATAAGTCTGGAAGCCATCTCACCTCACGTTTAAGTACACAGGTAGAAAGTAGGCTCAAATTAGTTCGGGATATTCTGCATTATCACCAAAAAAAAAAATTATAGTCGGACATGATATAAAGTGTTATTGGACGAGTTCAAATAAGTAAACGTTTTCCAAAAAAAAAAAAAGGGTAAAATTAATTCCTATTCTACTAGTTTTGCAAATGTTGTTGTACGTGAAAACCGTGTGCAACAAGTTTGTGGCGTTTAATAATCGATTAATCCAGAGGTACCGACCACATATTGACCGGCGTCGGGACTCCCTTGTGGGTCCCAAACTTTGAACGAAATGGGGTGATTTTGGATCGAGTTCTTAGGGCCGTCCGATTGCATCGATCGATTCCCGCATAGGGCTCACTCGGAATTTAATTTTGAGCTGAATGAACGGTACTTCGGATTGGCTATTTGGGACCCACAAGGGGGTTCCCGACGCCGGTCGATACCTCTGGTCCGTACCAATAGCAAGGTTCTTTAATAATCAAAGTAAAAAAAATTTGTAACCCTAATGAGGTTGGCATGGTGGTCTTCTCTTGAGTCTTAAGAGTTTGCTTCTACTAAGGACTCAGATTTGATTATTGTTGCCAGGAATTCTTAGGACCAACGCGTAAGCATGAAAAGGGATGTTTTGGATTGTAGGGGTTGTAGGTGTTTGTCCGAAGCACGCAAAAACTTGCCTGAGACACCTTGCATTACCAAAGAAAAGTAAGAAAATTTAGGAACATTTTTCTTATTTTTCTGATATGGTTTAGCGATTTCTAGAGAAAATAACTATCACATTCACCCATATATATATACATGTGTGTGGGTGTAAAAACACGTGTACGTCAATGATTACAAGTTGAAGGGTTGTGGGGTAGTGGGTAATTAACTTTTTGGGTCCAATGCAAGTTACCACGACCATGTGCATAGATTTAAATACATGTTCCGATCCGTCGATTACAGGACAGCAAAAATAATTCAATGAAACAGTGATGATGGAGGGACTGTTCTTAATTTCAATTTTGACCTTGTTGTGGGCCTCCAGTGAAACCACGCAAAAAGTTTAAATAATCAAGAGACACCCCAAGTCACAAGCAACCAGGATAAAATTTTGGGTGGGTACCGCACATGTAGCGCTTAAGCGCGCATTTTGGCCGTCTTAAAATTGCTTAAGACATTTCAGATTTCTCCCTCCCTCTCTCCTCTTTTTATCTCTAAAATGCAGACCGTCTAAAATACTTTTTGATTATCAAGATGGGCTTTGGGTACCGCCACGTGGTACCCAGTCGACACCCGAGTTTTTCTCAGCAATCAATAAAATTTTGGGTGCAAATAGGGTACCCTGTAATATTCAATATTCTCAGTGGCAATTAATTTCATTCATTTTCACTTGGCAATCGTAGTACCCTAGTCTAAAGGCTCGATTAGGAGTATTTGAAACATGTGTGCAGAATGGATTTTGCAATAGAGTAATATTTGGAAATTACTATTAAAATTGATTATAATGAGATTTTTTACCCATAATGCAAAATGTAATGCAAACGTAAGCTGATTATTAAATTATGCATCTATTGTGTGATTTAGAGTATGCATTATGTCAGAATGTATTTTATAATTTAGCTCCCAAACAGCCAGAATCTGTTTACGCAAAAATCAGAATTCAATAATGAAGCCCCGGGCTCCAATAATTTAAGGAAGTGTATGGGTTTTGGGTGTGTTTCATCGATATCTTATCCTCATGATTTGAGCCATTCTTTTTGTAGAATTTGTTGTAGTGCTTGTACACAAAATATTAAGCTAATCGAATATGGTGATGATATGATCAAAGCAAGATTTGTCTTTACATTTTTTTATTTTTTTAAAATTACACTAGCCATCCGTTTGTTATAACGAATTAATATTATCCAATGACCATGTTACTAATGATATTCGATCAATTTAATTTTTATATATTGAATCAGTATCGTACAATACCCATGTTTGATTACAAGCGGTAAGAAAATACAAGTATTAAAATTACATGAAACTAGAAAAAAACTTACAGTCACTATACACTCAACCCAACTAATAGCCTCGTTAAGAGGAGTACTAATCCAAACAAATATAAGGACAATTAACACCTACACGAAGATGAAAAGATTCGAATTATTGACCTCCTACTTAGATAGGAAAAATGGATCTGCATCCTCTCCATTCCACGGGTGGAAACTCAGCCGGAATCATTTCTCTATCATAAATGATATTACATTGAAGAATGGAATGCCATTGTCCATGGTATGATGTTTATGCTTTTCTTATCTGTTGTCTCTAATGATTATTTTCTGGCCAACAATGGTGGATAGAGTTATGTATAGTAATCTTTTGGTACCTTTCACCCGAAAAATTGTTGGGTACCGGGTGGGTACGTACCACGTGGCCAACCTTACGTGGTACTCGAACGCTGCATTCGGATCGTTCAAAAGTGTATTGGACGGTCCAGATCCAAAACCCTCTCTCTCCCTTTCTCTCTCCAAATCCAGACCGTCCAAAACCGAAATGGACAGTCCGTTGCGCACGCGTGGTACCACGTGATAGCTGTTTGGCACTAAAAACTCGTTCCTTTCACCCTTTCTTGTGTGACGTGACAAAGTAAAGACATGAAATTGCAGGTCAAACCAAGCAAAAATGTGCTTGGATTGACCTGCAATTGACGTGACGAAATAGCGCCATGAAATTACAGGTCAAACTAATCAAATGGTTAAAAAAAAAAAAAAAAACACCAAGCAAATGGATCTTTTTTGTTGTTTATTTCATACCTCATTGGCTGTACCGCGCAAAAGTTTCTTACATGCATAGCACACGATGTACAAAATTAAAACGCAGTTATATAAGCCATATGTGGCCTACCTAACTGCATATAGATTATAGTATAAAGAAGTCACTGTTGATGAGCCATGTGTGTGGACCAAACGAACCACTGATAAAAGCCCAGTTTCAGCAGTGTCCCCCATGTCCATGTGACTACCAATTGACAGCATCCGTTACAGATAGATGAGCCGTAAATCCAGACATCCCGTATTTGAAACTTGGCAAATTCTTGAAGCCAGGCCGCAAGAGAGAATCTATGGTGAATCCCCTGGTTTCGACGTCGACGGTCTGCATTTTGATAGGATTGGAGAGGAGAATAGTCGAGATGTGCGTAATATGGCCCGGACACCCCTGACCGTCGAACAGAGAGAGAGAAAGAGAGAGAGAGAGAGAACAAAAGATAGACCTATCCCATTACTTTTCACGTCCTTATCTTTGCATTCTTCTGTTACCTAAAGTCCACTTCACTGACCTGAGACACCATACAGATAAGCTTTTATCTCCAGACTTTTATGGTGCGTTTGGTTTACAAAAGTTATACTTGTTGTTTTTTAGAATTTGGTCCCAACTTAACACTGAAATTTGGTTGCAGCAACGGCTCTTCTGAACATTTACCAAACAAACCAAACGGTACTTTTGGGAACAAGCATTTTCCAGATGATAATGCAGGTTGTGCTTCATCTTTTGGTCAGAAAGACAAGGTATTAATAATGACCATTAGTTTACAGTTTGTATGATTAATGATTAATTAACAACTTTCGATACATCTGACCATCTGGTATTCCCCAAAAGTAGCATAAAGCTATAACATAATGAGATACTTTAAAAAGAAGAAAAAGAGAAGCCGAAAAGATAAAAAGCGATGGAATGGTACGTACATCCTGATGAAACAATTAGGCCAATTTCAATGGCAAAAATACATCAAAAACCTTTTTTTGTTTTTGGAGAGTTTTTTGCTTGGGAGTTGGTGACCTAAATTGTTGAGAAGTGCTATCAGCTCTCGTCTTGCGATTCGTGTTGAACAGTTAACTCGACACGACCAATTAGAACCGCAAACGAAGCTGCATATGTTCTTGCACATGAATTGCAGTACCTGAAAAACAAATTATAAACTATCGCAGATGGTAAAGCAAGAAGCAAGGTCAATTCTGCATACAAATTCTGCATATATCAAGGCAATGGATTTTTATACGTGATGTGGAAGACCGATTGTCATGCTCATGAAACAGAAGAAACTAAATACGTCTGGCAATCAAGCACGATTGTCATGCTCATGAAATAGAAGAAACTAAATACAGCTTGCAATGCTCAGCTAACGAATTTATTTCCAGAATATTGATAGCAGATAGATACATATTCAACTACAATGACTGGTGGATAAACTTTTGATGTACGCTCGTAGTTCTCCACATCTAACTTATACAAATCATTCAAATGAAAGGCAAAAAAACCAAGCAAGCAAGAAAGGAAGAAAGCAATAAGAGGAAGAATCAACCCTCCCAAGTCCCATGGTCGACGTTAAATTTTCCATGTCCAAAATAATAGTAAAAAAGGCATTTACAACTCGTTCAAGAGTGGGCTATGGCATGTCTTTTTTGACAGTTGAACGTAGGAATGAAAATAAATAAATAAAAACACATATTACCTTAACCACAGATGCTGTTTCTCCACATTTGCATTGTTTCCGCTCATAAGCATCCTTAGTTTGTCCCGGTGATAATGGTGAGCAACAAGAATCCTGCCATACTCCTCCATCACGAGAAATGAGATTTAAAGAGAATAAAGAAACAAAGTTAGCCTTGCCTGAAAACCATTTCTTGCATACAGAATCATAGACAAAGGAATATGAGAATGTAACAGATTTTGGCAAGGACGACAACGAGGATTGACGTTGCCGAAAGTGCACTAACAAAGATAGATAACTGATAATATTCCAACAGATGTAAAAACATGGATCAATATGAATCGTAAAGTGAACTATATTCCAACAGCTACTTCTTAACACTGCCACAATAAGGAAACAAGATTAAATAATATTACTTCCATTATCTCAAGTTTACAACTCGAAGTGTCAGATATTCAACTCAACACTAAAAGCTAAAAACAGCATAAGAGAACAAAATAGTCGACCATAATTGAAGAGAAGACTGTGAAGCAAGGAGCAACAATAAGAGTAGATGCAACTACATGGATGACCAACTTACCCGCCCTACTCAAGACAGCACCGCCATATGTCCATAGTGTGGTAATGACTGCCTCAATCCAGTTTCAATTTTATATCATCATGAGTCATGGATTCTATCAGATCATGGAGAACAGTTCAGCGAACATTCGCTTCTTGCTGGAATCTTATTCAATTGTCAGTAGCTTGATTACTGTCTCGCCCCGAATATTCTCAAACCACAGAACAGAAGTTCTCTAGGACTGCAGATTCTTTGGAATAAACTTGCAAAATGATAAACCACGAAAACAAATTATAACTGAGAATTATCAGGTAAATGACAGAAGATAAGGCAAATGAGCCAGACAGAGAGGTCAAGGATATTGTGCAAAGAATAATATGCTTCCACTACCAAATCACTAGGAATAAATTTTGGAAATTCAAGATTGATACTAAATACAAAGTTTAAGAAGGGCTCCAACAAAATGTTGAATGATCGCATCCCTTGACATAAGTTGAATGAGAACAGCAAGCAGGCCCATCATTTAGCCTGAGAAACAGAGCTTTTCACACCACCTGTTCGAACAAAAATGGATATCTTGGCATACATCCTGCAGAGAAAAGCACAAACAACAATCTACAGTTTTTAGCCAGATAAAAAGGAGGGGATTAGATTATACTCCCAAGTTTATCAAACAATTAGTATACTTGGTTTTTGAATGGCAAACAAATGGTATAGTTAATAACATCGAACTGTGAATGTGAATCTATTATGAACTTCAAGCAATTTAAGTGGGCACTTCTCTTCCAAGTTCCAACCAGTGTAACTGAATCATCAGACAAACAAGGGTAAGTGTATTCAATAGCTTGAGACACATCCACACCCGATACTTGTATCTAAAACAAAGACTAAATCCCACCATCTTGAGCAGTGAAAAAGAAACCAACATCCAAGGTAAATGCATAGGAAGCAATCTCATACGCCTAAAAATAATACTTCAACTTTGATTACATATAAACTTCCACATCCAATGTGTCAACTTTACAGCAAAGCCAGTAGGAAAAACCTTCACAGTAGGCAACAAGCCTTGCCAAATGCATAATTTAGAAAATTCCACGATGGTCGGTGCCAACATTATACTACGAAGAGCACTTAAATTTAAGGAAACTGAAAATGATAGACCTAAATAGAAAAAGCAGTCCTAGACAACAAGAGCAACATATCATACTGGTGCTCCAACTTTCTCCTCCCATACCAATTTGTTAGGCGTTCTTGCCAGTGAAACTCTGATTTCAAGCTTTCTCACAAGGTTGCTGAGTAAGAAAATAAAACAACAACAAAACAAAAAGCGTAAAACAGTTCTGGATATTTAAGCTAGCCTTTCAGCAACCACACTACCACACCAAGATGTGCTATTGCTAAAGAAAAGTAACTGAATAGAACTCTTCTAATAGTTGTGCAAGCTACTTGTCTACTTGAGTTTTACTGGTTACTTAATATAACAGTGACAAAAAAGAGGAGTTTGCAAATTGATGGAATTTTCTTAATCACGCCCACACCTGTTGTTTTCTGCAGCCCACTAAGACAAGTACTACTACTCCTTCAGTGGGCTGCCTTGCATATTGTTCCTTCGCAGGTCCAGGTACATCGAAGCTCAGATTAGATCTATAGAGCTTCAGCTTACCATCCGCAATGTGAGATAGGTTGCTTTCCTTGTGATTGTTATTCCATTGGAGGGGATTCTTGATGGGGACCGGGAAGGAGAAGTACGTGGGTCCCACAAGCTATTTGTATTTGATCCTGGAGGATATTAATTTATGTCATCATTATCTAGTTAGATGTTAGGATTTTATTTAACAGTTTTAGTTATTATTTAAGATTATGTTGTTTGAGATTTAATTGAATAGTTTTAGTTATTATTTTAGGAGTTATCCCATTTAGGAATCTAGATCATGTTTATCCTTTTGTTATCTTTTCAAGAGTTTAGTTGTTATTTTAGGAGTTATCCAATTTAGGAATCTAGATCATGTTTATCATTTCATTATCTTTTCAAGAACCTATTTAAAGGACTCTAATCTTTCTATGTAAGCAGTTTATGAAATATATGAGTTTGATTATGGTTTTGATACAAGGATATCATTACTTCCTTGGGCACAGGGATGTCTAGGGGTCCTTAGGCAAGGGGATGCCTAGGGTTTTCACTTTTTTTATTATTTTGTTGGTTGTCTTGCATCAACATCGATCCATAAAAATTTAGATAAGATCGGATTATGTGATTAGCACCAACACAGTTCTCGCAATCCAGCATCATCTAGTTGCCGCCATCATCTAGTTGCCGCCGACTATGTAGCACGGACACCGATACGGACATGGGACACGGGAATTCTAGAAAATGGACACGGGCATGGCAGGGGACACGAAAAAATTAATTAAATGATTAATTAATAATATATATATAAAAATATCATATATGTTTGCAGTAACAATTTACATACATAGATATATACACGTTTCTTTTTATATGTAAGATATCTACACTGTTATATACAGGTATATATATTGGTACACACATATATGTAAGATGTATCGCCCACAAAGCAACGGAAATATATACATCCAATACATACATATATACATTCATTCATACATACATAGATATACATATACACAGCAAGAGAGAGTGTATATGGGGGACACACGTGTCCATGTTGTGTCCCGCGCGTGTCCCCCGCAAAAATTAATTTAATTTAAGGGGTGATACATGCATATATATACATATACATAGCAAGAGAGAGCGTACATGGGGGACACGCGTGTCCATGCTGTGTTCCGCGTGTGTCCCCATCCAAAAAATAATTTAATTTAAGGGGCGATACATACATTTATATACACAGCAAGAGAGAGTGTATATGGGGAACACGAGTGTCCATGTTGTGTGTCGCGTGTGTCCCCCTCCAAAAAATAATTTAATTTAAGGGACACGCCATTCAATACGTGTCCCCGCGTGGGACACACGCATCTTTGTGTCCCCGTGTCTGATACGTGGACACGGCAACCTCTAGAAGTGTTTGTGCTTCATAGCCCGCCACTTGCAGCCCACGATCAGGAAGTGATGTTACAGTTTTCATCACTGAAGATGGTGACAATGGAAGATACATCGTCGTCGTTCCATCTCAGCCCTTACCAAAAGCAGCGCCCTTGCCATCAATAAGCAGATCACTAGGCCTTCAATTTTGATTTTGAGAAGGTACTAATTTCCCATAAAAGTTCAGATATCTATTCTTATTCATGGAGAAAAATATTCCCTCCGTCCCAATTTGTTGTGCCTGTTTCTTTTTTTGGACGTCTTAAAAAATTGTCTATATCTTTTAATTTATAATATCTTTTATATTCAATATGTATTTTGTTTGATAGATCTCAATTAATTTTGTTAAACAAAGATTTCAAAATCATAATAAACATTATAGATTTTGAAATATAGACAATTTTTTGAGAGGTCTCAAAAATGAAATAGACACAACAAATTGGGACGGAGGGAGTAGTAATTTATGCCTCAAGGTCCATTGTTCTACTTCCACTTCTCCCAATAAAAAGAAGTCGCTTTCTATGGATGATCTTGCGTAACTCATTCGTGAAGTGCCATGTAAAGTCGATGAATACAATACTCATTTCGAATCCAACTTTCATAGAGTCATGGGGCACTTTAGACAGTCTCCTCCCATTGTTATTCCTAACCAAATTATTAGTACTTTCTACACGTTTGCTTACTGAGGGGAAAGAATGTGCAAATTGTTATCCATGAGAGTTTTCAAATAAATGTGGTTTCTAGGTCTTGCATTAAAAGAGGAAATATTGACATTGAATCACACCCACAACCATATGACATAACTTGGGGATCAGATTTTTCCTTTCTTGTATCACAGAGCTGTTTAGTACCAATTAAAATGAGTAATCTTTATTCCGAAGCTGTTTATTGTGATATCATACCCAAAGATGTTGGCCATGTCCTTCTTGGTCGTCCTTGGATAAATGGTGTTCATGCAAGTAAAGTGCTAGACAAGGACTATTGTATTTGGTATAATGGTAGATCGATCGTATTCATGGGTCTGAAACCTCAAACAAGTGATAGCAAGTCGCAATCCAACTCTTCCCCTCATGTGTCTATTAAGCAAGTTTTTCCCATTTTGTCAAAAAATGAGTCATTTTCTGAGAACCATGATGAGTTGAATTGTCGCAACCATGAACGTTTATCGCCCGTATCATTGTGAGAGTTCTAGTCTATGCTTCACTTCTCATATCCTTGGCATCTATATTCATAAAAGCGACCATGTTCTCCCATCAATTCAATTCCCTAATCTTGTTCCTGTTTCTCATAATTGGACCTTAATGCATATTTACTTGATTTCTCGTAGAATAAGGGTAATAATCTAAATTTTCATGTGGAGAATGTATTTCCTGGACAAGGCATCTTTGTGCCCCTTGTGTCACACGGAGGTGTTCAAACCAATGTGATTGCTAGTCCCGTGCCATCGATGGTCATTTCACCGTCCTGTTCTTCACAAAGCATGGTTATGTTCGTGGATATTCTAGAGTTTTTGGCAATGGACCACAGTTCTAACTCGCCGGAGTCGAGTTCTTCTCAGCAGAGGAGAATTGATGGGGAACAGGAAGGAGAATTATGTGGGTCCCACAAGCTATTCGTATTTGATCCTAGAGGATATTAATTTATGTAATCATTATCTAGTTAGATGTCAGGATTTTATTTAACAGTTGTAGTTGTTATTTAAGAGCTATCCTGTTTCAGATTTTATTTAATAGTTTTACTTGTTACTTTAGGAGTTATCCCATTTAGGAATCTAGATCATGTTTATCATTTTGTTATCTTTTCAAGAGTTCAGTTGTTATTTTAGGAGTTATCCCATTTAGGAATATAGATCATGTTTATCATTTCGTTATCTTTTCAAGAGCCTATTTAAAGGACTCTAATCTTTCTATCTAAGCAGTTTATGAAATATATGAGTTTGATTATGGTTTTGATCCAGGGATATCATTACTTCTTCGGCACAGGGATGTCTAGGGGTCCTTAGGCACGAAGATGCCTAGGGTTTTATCTTTTTTTATTTAATTTTGTTAGTTGTCCTGCATCAATTCTGCTCCCATAACCTAACAATTCTACGTTCTATGATACTCAAAACAATTCAACAATATTAATTGCAAAGAGGATGTACAAAAAGCACGTACACATGATGCGAAAAATCCTATAAACATCAGACATACCATTCAAAACATTCATCTGGCTACTCAAGTCAATGTTAGCAATTGTGCTCATACATAGAATTTTATTTCTTTTCTCTTTTTCCTTATTTTTCCCAACCTCTTGGGTGGGGAGTATAAACGCATACCACAATGTGCAAGCCTGCAAGGTGAGAAGCAAAAACGAGTTGAATGAGAGTACCCATAATTTCCATGAAGTGAAACTTTAGCGATAAATTAAGCTTGATTTGGTTACTCAAAAGTTATAGCTAGAAACCCAAATATGTAAAAGGCAGCATCAGGCAAGAAACTATAAGAACTAAGGAATCAGAAGGAAAACAAGGAGATCTCTACCAAAATATGCTAGACCTGAAGGCAATAACATTTCATTTAAGCAAAAACAGAGACAAACGACAGATTGAACTGTCTATAAAGTACATCCACATGACGCTATAGCCAAAGGTTTCACGATCAAAATATGATAAAACACCTAAGATCAATGTCAGCTTACAAAACACAAACAGAACTTCTGTTGCACACACCCAGCAGTTGCTAGTAAAACTAATTTAATTAGTTACGTTCAGTGCCATCGCTTTCTGCTTCAACTCCAATGTCATACGCTCATTCTCAAGTCTCATCCTCTCATTCTCCATCCTCATCATTTCCAACTCCCTGTCTCTTTTCTTGCAGAACCTCTGCCACTTGAACCTCTCTTTCTCCAATTCCAACATCTGCACCTGAATTTGTAGCTTCTGCTCTTCCAACTGCAGTGAACGATGTTTCATCCACTGCTCTGGCAACAGGCTCCCTTTCCCACCCTCAGGTAAGACTGGATTCACATCTCCTTGAGGATTTTGTGAGTGGGAACTAAAACTCTTGTTACAGTCTAAAGATATGAAGGAACTCCCAAAGCCAATATCTTCATTACCCTGAGACTGCTTCATTCTCTTTGTAGACCCATCCACCCCATACATTACCATTGCTCTGCGATCCCCATGCAAAGCATGATTATCCTCCAATTCATCACGATCATCCATTTCTGCATCTTGATCATCCTCGTCAACATCATCATGTGGGTGCCTCTTCCCATCATTGTTCTCATGATCATCTCTACTTCTGAGAGCCAACCTAAGGGAACGCTGCAATTCAGGATCATGGGGGAGGTGCAAACGATTTGCATTATGGTAAGAGCACATCTCTTCGTAAAACAACTGTTTTGAGCTCAGAATTTTCCTAACCTCATCTTTTTCTTTCTCCGACAAATGATCCATCATGTCCAAAAGTTCTGGCCTCTCAACAACTTGGCAGGAAGTACCCCTCCCAAGGATCTCATTAAGTCTCTTGTATCTTTTGTTCAGGTCGTTGAATTTATCCTCACACTGCTGAGGGGAAACACAATGTCCCCTTTCTGCCATGACCTTTGAAACCGATTTCCACTTACCCTTCTTCTGTAAATGCGCGTATTTCCTCCTCGACCCGTTACCATATTCAGCAGCAGTATCCTCACCTATGTAAGAGACAGCAGTAATCAAAAGCCTCACCATTTTATCTGTCCACTTCACACGCTGCCATGGCATCCCCTTTTTACCTCTATTCGCATCATTGTGACCATCAGCTAAATCTTCTGTAAAGCTGGGTTCATCCTCGTCGCTTGTGGTATTTTTCCCTCTCTCTCCTCCTCCTTTAGGGAAATCTGACAACGAGGTGGTCTGGTCATTTTCTTGCATGCTTCCCATAGTAAGCGGAAAATTCTCATGAATAGCCGGGTGAACCATCAATCCTTGTCTAGGAACAGAGTGATGATGATGAACTCGCATAGACCCTTGCAAATTGAGGGACCCATAAGAACCACCGCCCGGAATCATGTTTCCAGATGATAAATTCCCTTCCATTTCTAGCTTAAAACAGTGATACAGATTAAACCCTCAAACCAAAATCAATCAGAAACCCTAGTCCAACAGTAAACTTTCACTCTGCAAAGATCTTCTATCCAAACCCAAAAAATAAATGTAACTGTTTCCCTAATCCCTAATTGAATCAGCACTTGTTAACCCCATGGACTCCATTTCTCATAGACTTCTAATACACTACTAAAGCTCAGAAGTAACCAAATCAACCTAATCAAAATCACCCAAATCCAATTTAAGCAGCACAGCTGTCCAGACAAATCCAGATTACAAAAACACTAAACCACAATCAAGAAAGAAGGAGAGAATCCACAAAAAGATTACCCAATTCAACCCAATCAAAGAAACCCAATACCAAAATAACCTAGAGTTGAAACAAACGAACTGCAATTAAATAGAGAAAGAAGAATTGGGTTCATCAAGAAAACAGCATAGCAACTTATCTGGGCCGGAAAATCAGAGGAATGAGTTATTACCCAGAAAGCCAAATGAGACCCTCCTGCTATTTAGCCGAAAATCCGAGCATCCAAACTCAGGAAAAGCAAGCATAGATGTAGACGGGTTAGAAAAAGTTGAGGAGATCTGTATGTATATATGGTGGGGGTTGTATAGGTTCTATAGGCTAGAATAAACAAAACAAAGGTGATTAAGGGTTTTGTATGTATGTTCAATGAATGGGAGGACACGAATCAAAAATAAATAAATAAATGAATGGGAGGATCTGGCGAGGGTACAATTTGGCATGGAGTGAGATCACCTCCTTTTAATAAAAAAAAAAAAAAAAAAAAGATCACACTCCTTCCTCCAATAGGGACAGGCTGAAAAGCTTATGCTCCACCAAAGTGTATTTTAATTATTAGAAATTGATGGTAACTGGTACGGACTGTGTGATGGGAAATTTGATGTCTGTGAAGTTGACATGTTTCTAGCCCAACACTCTTTCCCTTTGAAAGAAATAAAAAAGCAAAACACTTTATTCCTAAAATTTTACTCGGTCTCAAATTTGTTGTCAATTTATGGATATGCCTATCATTTTTCAATTGATAATATATTTCAAATTATAATATTTTTTTTAATTATAAATTTTTTATTTAATAGTATTCATTGAGAGCTACCAAACAAAATCCATATTTAAGATATATAAACATTTACATTAGAAAATATAACTAATTTTTTGAGGCGCTATGAATAATGACAGTGAACAACAGAAATGGGATAGAGAAAGTAATGCTTTGTGATTGTTGCCGCTGTAAATTTTTTCCAAGTTAGACAAATGTGTAAGATTTATTGCTCCCTCAATCTGAATTTGTTTACTTTTTACGGCGATTCCATTTTTTCATGGGGTTCTCGTAAAATATGAATAGGATAATTGATAGTGAACGTTATACGATCGAAAATTTCATGTTTATGGAGGACACGATTTTGGATATTAATTGAAAAGAAGTAATTGAGTATAGCTCAAAACTGTTTATTTGGAATGATCATTTAATGTGTATTCTTTTAGAATAACATAAATGTGAGTTTTTGTTAATAAACTTATAGGAGGAAGAGGATTTTCTTCCGTCTTCAAATAGAACGAGTCTTGTTAGATAAATTTGCGGGACTGTTTTTTTAGATCACTCGACAATCAAAATTGTTTATTTCTATATTTCGAGAACATTAATCAATACTAAAATCAAATCAAGTGGATTTTTTATTTTTTTTTGGTCATTTGTCATTCTTAATCTATTACATGAAGAGAGGCGAAATGAAATTCGATTCCAAGATACAATATGAGACATCTAAATATTCTACCGCATAAACTAGTCACCATTTGCAATAAAGCGGATTTCAACGTAACCATACATTTGGTGTGGGTATAACTGCCATAGTAGTTCCTACCTACTAAATAATTTCAGAAGTCATGTGTAATTGTGTACTTTTTGAAGAATCCTAACACTTTTCGTTCTTTTCCTGTAACTTTGTGGCCTTTTATGGAAAAGTAAAATCTGTTGAAAGGGTAAGAGAAAAACGCAAAGGAATGGAAAGTTAACTATGTTTTGGCAAAAATAATCCAAATTTTTGGATTTTTTTTTTGTTCTTATTCAAATTTTTTTTTGTTGCATTTTTAGAGGGGAAATTTTGTAATTGGATCCCTCTTTTATACAACTTGTTATACTTTTTGGAGGGGTCCACCATCATTTTTAGAGATTTAGAGATCAAAATGGAGGTGTGAGTCTCTATATTTGAACAGCCAAAAGCAAGTTTAAAGACCCAAATCTCTAAAAAGTACAATGGACCCCTCTATAAAGTACAAAAAGTTGAAGAATAAATGAGATAAATTACAAAATCTACCCTCGATATGTGGTCTCTATTTTGAAGATTTAGAGTTTGATTGGAGATGCTCTTACATGAGGAGATGGGGGAATGAGACTCGATCCCGAAATGTAGTGCGGGACATCTAAGAGCTAGCCACCACTGGCATAGTTTTGTTTAGGTTTTGCAAAACACACTTGGTTGCGCTATGCTCTGTTCCTTCGGCCTTGTTCTGGCCTTTGCTCGTCGTCGGCGTCTTTGGGCCTTTTGTTGGACCCATTTTTCTTCTGGCGATAGCATAGCTTTTGTTGGACCCAGAATATCCTCATGAATTTGGTTAATTACGCAATGCTACCAATTGGTTTTAGCGTTTTAGGAGAATTGGTGGAAAAGCGGTCCGACAACTTTTGTATATCTAACTATAATCTGCTCTGTAGACCTGAGCTCGAACGTGACAATTAATGAAATTTTCTCTATTGACAAAAAGAAGAAGATGTCATTGGCCTTTGAATTACACAAGTATTTTTTTGATCGATGAGTCCTTTACAAAGAAACTATTGGCTAGTGTGGATCCCATCAAACAATAGATCAGATAAAGTTTAAATTCCTTAAAACCGCGATTATCTCTTGTATAATCATCTAAGAAATTTACGAACCATGATGCCACTGGCCCATGAGAACAACTTGTGGTTTTATTAATATTCGGTGGGGTATTTGCTAGAGAAATTCTAAACTTTTATGTGCCTAGTGGGCAATAAGAAACTTGTTTTTTTGTCTTCAATTAACTAGGTGGGAATTCAAAAAGAGTACTATTATTGCCAGTCCGCTGGAAAAAAAAAAAACTACAATGGAATTTTTAACACATTTTGATATACTTTTACATATTTTTATATAGATTTTAACATATTTCAATATCATTTTTAAACCTTAAAGACAGCCATGCGGACTGATTTTAGAATTTTTCATTCAAAATAGCCCCATTGGTAATTTCAAAAGTGCTACTTTGCCGAACTGTAACAAAATGGCACCATTACTTTTATGGTCCAGTAATCATTTTTTCTTGAAAAGCGCTACTTAGCAGATAAGTTGAACAAGTCCAACAATGAACTATTCAAGTTTGATTTAAAAATATAAAAAGTTCCAAATTTCAACCTTAACTTATTTATCAGGGGAACTAATGTTAAAACGAGTTTTCTTCAGCCAAGCTTAGTGAAATGTTCAAGTTTTAAATTGAAATATTAACGAATTTCAACACATGTTCAAGCTTCATTTTTTCATTTAACAAACTGATCTCGAGTATCTTGGTTTGTTTATGAGTCGAATTTCAACACATGGTCACGTACGAGCTCAACCTCGAGTATCTTGGTTTGTTTGTGAGTCTTGAATTACCAAATACAAAATGCTATCTGTGAAGCCCTTGGGAAAGAGGAGGAAGCAAAGAGCAAGGGCATCTCCAACTTTACTCATAACCAAATTCGGAGTAAACACCCTCTAAATTCACTCAAATTCTTGACTCAAACTCATACTCCTACCAAATTTTGTTTTACTCAACATTTTAACCAAATCAAGGGAGAAATTTCTGAAAGCTTGAATTGACATTAACAATTTACCGCTATGCCGTCAATGAAACTTTAATTTTAGTACTAATTTGTTCTAGATTTGGCTCTGTCCATTGACGTGCTCATATCAAACAAAACTAAATACTGAAATCTTTTACTTAAATTTGAGAGAAAATTTAAGGGCGGGCTAGATATGCTCCAAGTAAGCAGCAGGTGTTTAGCCAAAAAAAAAAGCAGGCAGCAGGCAAATATGAGATTGCCAAATCTTGTCTGAGACTCGGAGAGCATAAAACTTGGCATTTGCAGAACTTTAGCAGCTCATTTGGCATAATGGACTGCTTAGAAATTCCTTTACATGCGATCCCTTGTGATGTTGAAGAGTTTTTCTGCAAAGGAAATTCAGGATTTTAACTAGGCCCAAAGTCGAACGCAGTCAGAGGAAACTGGAGGGGACCGGAGAGAACTAATACTGGAGAGGAGCTTGGTTCCTTGATAAACTATGAAGAAGAACAATGTATTTCCTTCGTTCCTACAAGGCACAAACCCTAGGAGACTGGATTCGATTCTCATTCGTTCCATGTGAGCAACAAAAAGTATAAAAAGGAAATGAAGAAGGGGAAATCAAGACGTATGCTGTGAAATTGAGCAGCAGGTTCTTTGAACTACAAGAATCCTGTCCCATTGGAGAAAAATTACCAGTTGAATTTCAAATAATGGGAGGCTAAAATATTTCGGAGTATATAACTCACAAATTTTGTTTGGTTGGTCAATCACCAATTTCGTAGAGTTAAGATCCTCTCATGTGATGATCCCTCCAGAGATGCAAAACGGGAATCGCATCACCGTTCTATTTCACAATGCAAACCGTTTATTACATCTTAATGTGTTTTACGTTCATGCCAAAAATCAAGTTTACCGAAAATCGGTAAAAGCTTAGTCTAATGACATTCGTCTCAAGAAAGATAAAACGGTCAGTCCTCTTGAGACAAATATGATTTGTTCAAATGGATATCTCTGTCCAATGAACTTGATTTTTGCATGCATGTTAAAACACATCGAGACTTACAAAATGTACTGTTCTGATTGTCACATGGACTCGTAAGAGGTTCCGTTTTGCATCATGTGAGGGATCACATAAGGGATTATAGCATGAGAGGATCTTAGATTCAATTTCAAAAGTACCAAATGAGACAAATCATCAAGTCCACTATCATTATTCGCTGCTCTACTTTATCCTTTCCGACCAAGAAATTTCACAAATAGTAATATACCAGATTAAACATGATAGCGATTATATTGTTCTAATGCCAGGTTATGCACATGATCAAGTTACCGAAAAAAAAGAGTATAGCTCAAATTCTTTTGATAGTCGCAAGCCTTGACTTTTACTGTACTACTTCAAGAAACAAGAGAACTTCATGCCTGAAATTCCATGAATCAATTGTATCATTTCATTACAAGGAAAAAACTTAATGAGAGGTTTCATCTCATGAACAGTTTATAATCAGTTACCAATTTCATTTTAGCATCTGCACAAGCACCAAGCGGAAAAGAATTCATGTGCTCTCTTCAGCAGCAGCATAGAGTGCTTTAATTTCCTCAACATCATCATAACTACCCAGAAATATTGGAGATCGCTCATGTATCTTCGACGGAAGCAAGTCAAGTGCCTGCAAATATACCCATTCCAATTATTTCCATATCGAACTCATTAAGCATTTGACTTGTGCGTCAGGTTTCTGCGATAAGAATTTCACTTAACTATAGCCTATGTTCTATCAATAGGGTGCTGTGAGTAGATTTGGGTGCTAAATGTAATGACAGTACGAAACTAAGTCGCCCCATAGGTACTTTTTCCAAGTTCTTCGGATTTGAGGCTCTGTTCAGTTGTCATGAATTTTTGTCTCCGAACCTTTTCTAAGAAGAGTAGTAAAGTAAGTAAAAGCAAATATAATTTTCCTTTATGAGTCCATTTGCCAAGAGGATCTTGCCAGAAAACCCAATATAATGCTTTAAATGTAGAGGGAACTAGCTGAAAAATAAGATTCCTACGAACTCTTGCAGTTTTTGCAGGAAAAGTTTTGAGAGAACTCATTCTAGTGGGAAATGTTCAAGATGAGGGTCCTATGAGTTTCCTTCTAATTGGGCAATCCAAAAATACAGGAGGCAAATATTTCTGTGCAAAAAATGTGAAGTACGATTCCTCCAACTGAACTTCATGACAATGCAAGTCAAACGATCGCCTCAAGAATGACCAAAAAGTTCGTCAAGAAATTACCCGTTGCTTGCCCGTAAATGCCTGGCCTCCAGCTTGCTCCATGAGGAATGACATTGGGAAGACTTCATAAAGAACCCTAAATCATTATTCAGGTCAACGTTAGTCACCTATTCATTCGTCATTCTAACTACAAAAATGACATGGAGTATGTAGCATACCGCAGTTTTCCATTTGGGCTTTTCTTATCCGCAGGGTACAAAAAGATACCACCATAAAGTAATGTGCGGTGGACATCAGCCACCATGCTGCAGTATCAAATCCAAACATAAGGATTACAAAAGAGAAACAAATTTACAAATGGATTGATAGTCTCCATTTATACCCATATTCAGATGGACAACAATCATAATATGCCATTTGGGATAAGATGAACCCAAGCAAAATGAAAAGGTTTTCCACAAAATGTGCAGGTCAAAGGGTTCCAGAAATTAAATGATACAAGTCAACTGCATCGGTTAAAGATTCCGAAATCTGACCCACGCTGTAAACTTGCTCAAATAAAAAGGTTAGGATGTTGAGTTCCTATGGTGGGAGAGGGCAAAGGATTCTGGAGGGTGCTTCCTTGATCAGAATGTTTCTACCCTTTGGTGAATGAATAAGTTTTACAGATAACCAGCTCTTTTGTCGTTTGTAGTTTACTTGAAGAATTTTCGTAAGTGTGTTACTTCAAGTAATTTTCCACTATAAAAATAATCACCAAGTAGATGGATGAGTAACGTGTGTACATTCACCAACCTGAATCACCTGATTATAACGGGTCCAATTTTGTTTTTCACAGTTCCAGATCTGATGTAAACTCAATTATGACAGATTAGACATTGTTTTCCACACTTTCAGACCTGCTCTAAAGTTTAAACCAGCCACCTCACCCTATGGGTTGCTGCTGCCACCAAGATGTGAAGAATGATACGTAATAGGTAAGGAAGAGGCAATTCGTAACTTTCTAACATAAGTCTTGGGACATAAATCTGATTCTCAACTTAAGTAGAATAAGTACAAGGAGAAAGCAACTTGAGATAATCAACTTATTGTTGGTTACTACTGGTACAAGTTCCAATAATTTGAATAATGAAGGAAACACAACCTCGTGTCATTTACCTTCCAATGTATCTTAGAGACTTTGGAGATGATCCATCTTTAGGGAACTTGCATTTTTCAACATACCTGTTATTGGAGAATGTCAAGAGCATGGAAACTTAACAGAACTAAAAGTTTTGCAATATTCAGTACCACATACTTTGCCGTTGGTCCATCCCAGTTTTGGGCATTTCCTTCATTCACTGAGTAGATTTTCCCTTTTTTAGGAATCTGCACATGTAATAACTAGAAGTCAGGCAGCTGAAGTATGCCATGTCATGTAAAATAAAAATGGACACAGAACAAATTTTCAGTATGGAAACACATAACAGAGCGCACATGAGAAGGCTAATATGCAGGTCAAAGAGCTAATTGCATCAAAGATGTCTTCAGCATCTGTCTTTTCAACCCCTCGTAACTAGAAAATTCTAGTGATGACCCAGCCCAAAAAACAATATATTAAGGCAATGGAAAGGAAAATCTCTGATGTGTCTCCTTAGAATGGAGCAACCAAGCTTGAATTTACGGAAAACAAGAGGACTTTCTGGGAACACATTCAAATCCAAGAGACTTGCCTTAATGTCTGGATGAGTTAGAATGAACTCCCCAAGAGATGGATCAAGGGTAAATCCATTCACGCCACCTCCAGTGCTTATAACAAGCTGCAAAATCATTTTAACCCAAATGAAATACAGCATCACATTAATAGATGCAGACCCAATAAGCTTAGGGAAATCAAAGGACCACAAAAAATGATTTTTTTACACCAAAAAGGGAACAACTGCGACTGCCAAAACTAAACTGCATTCAAGTATAAAAGGAATAGGGAAGTCAAACTGATTAAAATGGAACTAGACACCTTCTTTGCTTAATTTTTTGGGCTTCCACCGGCAAAAAAATATACAATAAGGTCTTTGTACCGTGCAAGAGCTTCCATACATGCAATAGCCGGCAGCCACCATATTTTTCCCAGGCTGCAGCACATCATCTAAAGCTGGTTCGCCATCATCTTTCACAGTATAAATCCCAAAGATCTATACGGAAGAGAAGACACAATAAATTGGTGCAATGTGAAGTTATAATTAAATAATATCTCTTAGCACACGAGTCCGTTGCAATACGGATAAGGAAATAGCAGATATTCGAGGGCAGAGCATTACCGTTCCAATGGAAACACCACAGTCAATGTTGGAGGACCCATCCAGTGGATCAAAGACGACACAGTACCTGCACCATCAGAACAAATTGTTTGCAGAAATCTTGCATGAAGATATTGAAAACAGTCTAACTATCAAACTTAACAACAGTATAGGTGGAGAACTAAATCGGCAAAAACAGAAGTATCAGACACCTTCCACGCTTAGATTTCTCGACAAATGTTGCCTCTTCGTCCTCTTCAGAGACAAGGATGCACTACAAGAGGATTTGCACTTATCAGAGCAAAAAACAAAAAACAACGTTCGGTCAAAATATGTCAAATATTCATCATTATCCTACCGTTCGGCCACTGCTGACCAAGGCCTTGACGAAAACTTCATTTGAAAGCACATCTAGTTTCTTTTGCTCTTCACCCTTTAGTTAAAATAGACAAATCACCTCGAATTAATATCAGAAAGGTGTTTGATAAATCATTAACTAAAAATGGAGACGAGAATGCTAAATGGCTAAAGAACTTGGCAACTTGCCTGCACATTGGTTTCTCCAGCAAGTCCAATCAGTTTAGCAAGACCTGCCTGCAGAATTCCACTTCTATAAATTAAATATAAATCGGAAAAAAAAGGCAGAATTCCACTTCTATAATAAGAATGGCATGAATCAGAAAAGAAGATTCAAAAACCACAGATTTTTCTGTTTCAGAGAATATTGAACACGAATCGTTCTCCCTTTTGAACACTTGAACCACTATTGCTCAAATTAGCTGATAATTTACTTTCAAAACCTTGCGTGGTGTCAACTATTCAGGTTAAATTTCTCATACTTAAGTAATACTTCATTGACTACATAGTAAACAGCATTCATTTAGTGATTGAACTACTGTCCTGCTTCATAGTTGAGATAAAAGAGGAAAACAAAAGTATCAGCTATATTTTCTCTCTTGCTGTCTCAACCGAAAAAGAAAACCACTACAACAGAAATTAAGAATACTGTGAACAAGAGCTAGGGTATGCTAAGTCGCTTGAACGTTGCTTTGGTATGAAGTTTGAGTAGACAGTATCAAGGTTCTAAAATTCGCTAGGCGCTCCCAGGGCGGCTGGGCACCTTCTAGCTTCCTGGGCCGAGTACTCGGCGCCTAGTCGGGCAATTAGTCGGGTTACTTGGACTAGTCGGGTTACTCGGACTAGTCGGAGAGGGGCCTTCTAGCACCTAGGCGGCGAGTACTCGGCCTTCCAACCCTTCTTTTAGAACACTGGACAGTATAAAATGTAAATATTGAGTAAATGTTCCGAAGTTCTTCAGCCAATCATCAGTTAAATGGGCTTCAGAAGACTACCCTGTTTTTCTTCCCATCTACCTTGCTCCAAAAACTCTATTTCCCTCAAAAGATGAAGCCCCACGTGCAAATGCAAATCCATAAACTATTATTTCATCATTATCTAGTTTTCTTTGACGAGGACTACATGGACAGCGAAAATACAGACATGTTTCCACTCAGGCTTAGTCGTTAATTGTTACATCGTACACACACATATATACAACATCGTAAACCAAACATGCTTATATGCACAACCGTTCTACTAAAAATGAGGTTTTCATTTTGATTTGGGGAAATGAAACCAAACATAAAAGGGTCTTGCTAACGTGTGCCCAATAGGCACACGTTAAGCACACAAACAAACAAACAAAACACACACTCCAATACACCTTTTACACTTTTCAATACACTTTCACATATTCCTATACACTTTTCACGTATTTCAATACATATTTTCAACCTTAACGTGTGCCCAATAGGCACACGTTAGCATTTTCCAACATAAAATCCATCTTTCGAACTTCGACATAAGAGAGAGAAACAAAGGAAAAATAATAGATTCTCTTCTTTTTGTTTCATTTTTTCTCCTTCCCTCTTTTACTTTGCTATTCTCTTTCAAACTAATTAAGGGGAAAAAAAAAATTCACATCTTCATTTTATTTTATTTGCAGTATCAAAAAATTAAAATAACTAGTTTCAGTAGAAACTCTCTCTCTCTCTCTCTCTCTCTCTCTCTCTCTCTCTCTCTCTCCCCGAGTTTTTTCAGTGCTGAGCGGCTATTGCTAACATGGTACCTGCTGGCGCTAGCGCACATTTAGCCGTCCAAAAATGCATCAGATGGCCCAAATGAAAACACACTTTTCTTTTTCTTTTTTCTTTTTTCTTTTTTTTTAAAATCCATCCGGCACTTTCAATCCGGGCCGTCCATTGCGTTTTTGGACGGCTGCTGCTCGACATTGAAAATGTTTTCCTCTCGATCTCTCTCTCTCCAAACAAACCAACCCCACACAACAGGACCACAATAATAGGAAAAAACAAATCAGTTATTCTTACTTCCCATTTCAAGTGCAATACTCGAACTAAAAAAATGGCATGCACTGTAATATAATTCAGGACTCAAACGAACACGAAATCATGACAGCAGAGCAAATTAATTTTTTTTTTTTTAAAAAAAACAAGGAATATAACTGTTCAAATTAATTTTCAAACGATTCAAATAGTAGTATACCTTATTGACACAAGAGCAAACGAACTTGCAACCCAGAACAATGTGACTGAGCAAAATCGTGAAGTCCCCACGCGACTCCGGGTGCTTGGACTGCTCGTTGAGCACGAACCGCGTTATGGTCATCAAATCCGTCCTGTATGCATCCGCTGCGTGATCCATCTCTCTTTTTTCAACTCTAATCAATAACAAATCCTCTAGGGTTTTTAGGGTTTTTCAATTCAATCAATTCGAGATTGTATCGAGTAACAGCATCAGTCGCTCATTTCGAGGTCTGACGATGCTATTAACCAACCAGTGAACAGATATATACAGCAGATATTTATTATACGTATTTGTATCTAGGGATAATGAAGCAGAGATGAGAGAGGGAGATGGGGCTATCTGATGTCCGTGGAAGTTTAGGATGACACGTGGTGGCTCCGCCGTAAAGGAAGGGTTCTGTGGTTGCCACTCAGGATAAAGCCCTTCGTCGTCTTCCTTCCTTCGTCTCTCTCTCTCTCTCTCTCTCTCCCCCCCTGTGGTTTGCCCGTTTTTGAGTTTTTTTTTGTCCTCTGTTTCGATGTTGACGACGAAATACAAGGAAATTTCCTACTCGAGCTCTCTCATTTTCTTTACCAAAATGTTACGTACACAATATTCAACCATAACATCCGGACATGACGCTCGTATAGAGTGGATATTATGTTCGGATGTTGTGTCCGTAGTATGCTTGCTTCAACAATATTACTGATATAACATACATACATATAACTCACATAGGAGTGGGATCCACGGGTCAGCCAGACATATGAATTCCGTCCATGTGAGTGTTGCGTCTGGATGTTGTGTTTGAATATTGTGTCTAGAGCATCACATATGGATCCACGGCATACAAGTGTTATGTCCAGATATTGTGTTTGAATATTATGTGCCGGTAGCTTTCTTGCTTTCTTTCTCTCTACTTGTAGAAAAATCCCACACTTTTTGTCAAAAGGTTTATTATATTCAACCCTTCAATCAATTTTATATTTCCTTCCTTCCAGAATTTTGGGCCAAAAATTCAATATCGATGTTCGGTTACAAACAAGCAAAGTCAATATCAATGTTCGGTTACTCTAATTTTTAAACAAATTATACGCCTGTTAGAAGGGAAATCTTTAGTTGACCAAATAAATCACCTGTTGGAATGGAAATCTTTAGTTTTTGACTTTTGATGGAGTAATAAGGTTTGCCTTTGATTTCAATATTCTGTCTTCTGTTTTTTTTTTTTTTTTGTCATAAATCATTTCTAATCTATTACATGGGGAGGGGGAGAGGGACTCAATCTCGGAATGCAGTGTGGGGCGTTCAAGAGCTCTACCGCATGAGCTAGCCAACACTTGCGTCTTCTGTTTCGATGTTGACGAAATACAAGGAAAATTTATGTACTACCCTCTATTTTCACAAAAGCAATCTCATTTCTTTGTTATGATCAGAAAAATCTCATTTCTTTAACCATTGCTAGACAACTTTTGTCAAAACACTTATCTATATTCAACGCTGCGGTCAAATTTATGGTATCAATTATGTTTTGGATCTTCAAACGCTTGACAAAAACTGGATTTCATACCTAAGCAGTCAGCACACACTCCAAATGATCTCCAAAATTCTATCCTTGACCGGTTGTCATAATAATATTGTTCATCTTATAAAATACTCCACAACTTTGCTACAACCACACACACACGTACACAAACACACGCAAAATAGCGGTGGGCACACACACAACAATGTGCACACGTAGTTTCCAAACTACTATCTCTGCACTGTGTAAAAAGGACCAACTCACTACACCGGCTCCACTACCGCGTCCAGCCATCGGCAACTACCTTCTGCAGGCAGCGGCCACAACCTGCGCTGGTTGCAATACAAGGAATCATATCTGGAGAAACCTGTCCAATCAGCGATAGAGTCAGGATTTTACCCTGGTGGTGGCGAACATGTATACTAAAAAGATGAAAAAAAATAGACTACAACATGAATTTTATCGACTTTGGAAAAAACTGTAATGAACGATGTTTGTCATATGCATGCATCACAGTAAACATCGTTATCCCTCTAGTATCTAAGTAATTCGCAGATGTCGCTTAACACACTCCCTTCCATTCTTCGGATTGCAACTGGGGTTTCTTCCATTTGGTGTTGAGAGTTAACACCTTAAACAGAGTTTGAAGTCTTACTTTTCTTCATTTATACATTATATTTCATAATATTTCATTTGGTGCATTAAATTTGTCGTTTGACTATTTTATTGGGCATTCTTTATTAAAAATTTCATAATACTTTACTTGATGCATTAAATTTGGCATTTGACTATTCTATTACGCATTCGAACTAGTCTAAGTATAAAGTGAAGACTATGAGTCATAAACTAGGCTAGAGACTGAGAGCTCTATGGGATCCATGCTATCTATCTACTAAGTTAGCTGCATAGGCCATAGACTTATCTACCTTTGCCTACCTTAGTACCATAGGAATAGAAAAAGGGGGTTGACAACCACCTACTCTGATCTAAGACTACCTCAAATCTAAGTCTTTATCCAACTATGGAATTATCCTAACGAGTTTTAGCGGCTACCGTTATAGTTGGATCCAACTAGTCAGACATTTTACCCCTTATTGAACTGTGCGACTACCGACGATCAATAGGTACTGAAAATTACTATGCTTAGGCTTAAGGCAGGACGAATAGTCCCCTCTTTCTTGTTCTGCGGCTACTATAGATAGAGGCTCACATCTCAGATATAGCTACCCAACTTTAAGAACAGGTAGGTCCAAAATCAAAGGGCTATTAGTATCTAAGGTAGCCTATTTTTTAGGCTTGATGACAACCTACCTTTTTTGATCTAACGCTACTACGAGGACGGCTAAAGCAGCAGAGAACCGACTGGCTGCGTGCATTCCCTCCACAACACCCAATGCAATCAAGATCAGGAGCTATAGCTAAGGATTCTGTACCGCAGAGTGCCCTTACTAGGTCTGAACTCGATGATGGAATGGCTGGGCTGGGCTGGGCAAGGGCTATGAACGGCGCCTGGAGTCAGAGATGAACCAAAATGTCTGTCTCTCTAAGAAAGCTTGCTTGAATAAAGGCTTATAGACGTACTCAGTAAATCCTTTTTTTTTTCGGAGCTCATTCAAAGGCTTTTGTCTCACTCGGTGGCGGTGGGACTAACTCAAAGACAAGATCGGCAACCCTGGAAAACCGAATCTGGGTAAATGAAAGGGGGCTTTTGACCTAAGTTAGTCGTGCAGGAGAGGGAGAACCGGGGACTAAAAAAGGTGATCTTAACGTATTGCCAATGGGAATCATCTTTCAATGAGGTAAAAAACTAGGGGACTATAGACTTTTGGTATAAAGAAAGAATAACGGAAAAGCCGAGTGATGGCGAGCCTATGTAATTCGGAGGTGAATTTTTTATTTTAACATAATAATAGCATTTTTAAAAAATTTTGTGGTGGCGATCGCCACTACTTGTCTCCCTCTAGCTCCATCCTTGTGTCCAATCATGAACAGATCAGGAAAAACCAAGCGACGAAGAAGAAAAGAAACCGCATTTTCTCAATTCCCATCTTCTCCATATTGGCTAACATGTCAACATACACGTCATTCTGGTGCATTTTTCTGCTCAAAAAACATTTTCCTTAGAGAGTAAATGATTCAAGATGTAGGGTTTAACACAAACAGAGCCGACAACATCTGCGAGAGTAAAACTATCCACCATTGCGTCAACCTTGATTAAATGGATGCACCACTAGGAACAGGACTATCTACGTACAAATTGATCCGCCCTTCTCTAGTGTGTCCCCAATTTGTAGCAGTAATTCCAGGATTTTCCTTGGATGCTCCATGAATTACCTTCAACACTGAATGGCAAACCCCCAACTTGTTGGGTCCAACCCGTGTGGGCCGGAGAGGCTATGGCCCAAGGTTTGCTAGGATTTCCTATCGAATAACCCTAGGCCTATATATACTCTTGTTGTCCTCTTTATTGAGTGTGTGGTAGCACAATATGAGCGGGACAGGCTGAGAGTGTGAGAGGGGGGGGGCGGTTTGTGGCCTCCCCCGGAGAGGGAGCCGGTTGTGGCGCCCCTGAGAGAGGTTTTTTCATGTATTTGTGTATGGTGTGTGAATATATACAATACGGAGTTTTTTCTCAATATTCTTGTGTGCGTTTTGTATGCGTGTGTGACCCGAAAAACACAACACAACTCTGTTCTTTTCAAAGAAAATAGCGTATATGATAGAGAAAGAAGATACAAATGATGGTGCACTGTGCGCGTGCCAAATATATCCTAACAAAAAATACTGCATCAAAGTTTTCTGTTAGGATATATATGGCACTTTGGAGCTTGTGGCCGGTAACTAGAAAGGAAAATAATAAGAGAACACAAAATGCTCAATTTTACTGCTGGAAGAATCATTGCACCATGGACACAACTTAGGAAATCATTACAGGACCAATAGCAGAAATAAATGAACCATTGCAAATGGTAAAAATAATATGATGTCACAAGGTAACAAGAACTATCAAGGATTACATAAAACTACGCACTTTAGACACCCTGATAAATTAAACATAACTTACTTTTACAAGGTCAAAAGATCGTATCAAGCAATACACAACATGCTATAGAGCCCCGACGATACATCTGAGTAGAATGGAATCACTTCTAGCAATCTAAGCGAGTTTGCTTCACCATCCCCATTTTCGTTGGATGACCAGCCTATTTCCCTCTCCACTTTGGATCTCTGACACCAAAAAAGTCTATCTGTACGAACCCTCTAAGGGCAGCAGGTGGACAATTGACTTTCTACCGGTTGCGCGACTTTCCCTGAGTAGCGGGTGTGGAGACCTGGAGAACTGTTAAATTGTGGAACTAGCGTCCTAAGTAACACCCCATGAATATGGCTCCAATTGCTACACTTGAACTCGCCCACCTAAGCTGCTTCTGAAAACCAACCTCCATCCAACAAGCGATCATGTCCCATAAATGTGTCTGTGAACAGGTGGGGTGTCCAAAGTTTTAACCACTTCCATCCATCGCTTGTATATGATCAGGACAGATTTTTTTGAAAGATGTCCGCAAATAAAACAGGACCCTCCCGGAAATCAACAAATTCAAAATTCCTTTTGTCACCGTGTTTCATATCCAATGAATAGTGTTTCAATTTCCCGTTTGTGTCTTCCATTAATCGGAGAATGTAGTAATTTTTTGAATGTTGAATCATGACCATTTACCAAGTCATTGTCACCATCGCAATCAACAGGCAACCCAAATTCAATCAAGCACTTGCCTATTTGCCCTGAAAGGGAAAAAAGAAAAAGAAAAGAAAGAAACAATCGACATTAGTATCTTGGAAATAACATGATCAACGCCATGTCGTCCGCAAGTGAAGTGAAGGGCAGGAAGGAAGAGCACCTAGAACTGTAGATGACAACAGATGACGAACTAGCGGATGGACGTGGAAATGGAAGTCCAATAACTTCCCCAGGAAATTCTTGGTATCTCCTGGGCATAGGGGTGAAAACGGTACCGGACCGAACTGGACATTCGATTTGGGGTTTCGACATTCGATTTGGGGAGTTTGGAAACCGGGACCAGTCGAAGCTTAACCCGGCCGGTTTCAATCAGTTTGGCCGGTTTTCATGAAAATCAAGCAAATCAAACCCAGAAACTCAGAAAAACAAATCCAGAAAGTGCAAATCAAACCCAGAAATCAACTCAGAGAGAGTTACAAAATGCGCTGATGTGTGTTTGTGTAAACAAAACTTTAGGGATGCATACAAATTTAATCTAGTGGATAATTTACAATAATCATTCGAGAAATTTAACATGCGCGCATCTTTAAGTACAAAGTAAAGAAAATACCGCTATACATTTGCCAAGAAAAGGGATAAACAATATGCATATCCGTATAAATCAATGGTTCATTGTGTAAACAAAAGCCAAATGTGCATGAAAATCATTCTTCCAATCCGAATTTTGCCTAAACACAAAAAGGATGCATTCCGAATTTCCGATATGGAACATAACGACGAGTAGACAAACTAAAACTTTAGGGTACGTACTACATAGACTACAACCAACCTGGCCAAATTTAGAACTCAGAGCTTTTCACAAGCGGGGAAATTATAGCAATAGAGCTGAAATTGCATTTCTAAGAGAAAAATATACAGTTTGCATGTATTTAACTTCTGGAAGGTATTAGAGTCTCTCTTTTTTTCGATAAACAAAAGCTTTATTAATCTTTGATAAACAAAAAACAAAGATAAAATGGGACCGAGACAGAAAAAGCCACGGACCCGGAGGGAAACCAAAGCAAGCATCAAGGCGGAGGTGGGGAAAACCTTCGGAGAAGGAAACCACAACTGACAATCCCATGCCGCCAGAACCCAAGAAGGAAACAACCAACACACTCGATTGGCAAGAAGCCAACCAAGAAGAAACACCACGAACCCAAAGGAAAAAACCAAAAAACATCTCCTCAAAGAGAGATCCAAAAACACCTCCTCCCCGAGGCCAGCCAAAGAAGACAGAACCAGATGCCGAGCCCCCAAGAACAACTAAAGCCTCCAACCTTCAAAGCTACCGACTGCGAGGACCGCCAAGAAAACACACCCACCCACAAGACCAACTGGTTCATACCTCCATTGAGGTGGGAGGATTATCCTCCAAATGAATAAGAGCCTTAATATCCTGTTCCGAGAGATTAACTCTCTGTAATTCTAAAAGTTTATTGATATTGAAGCTTTCCCTTCCGAAATATTTGACACCGAACGAAGCGCATGTCTTCATACCCTCACGGGTTTCCTTGAATAGCTTCAAGATCTCCTGGTCCACCTTGGTTACATTCGGGCTATTCTTGACCTTATCTACAGACTTCTTGTGGCGCTTGAGTTCCACAAACTTAATAATAAGAGGTTCGTTCGAGACAATATCACTTTCATCATTTACAGGATTTCCCTCAAACAGAGACTCATCTCCCTCTTCCAGAGACTTTGTGCAGATTCCGGGGCGCACATCATCAGAATCCTCCAACCGAGCACTCTCACTCACTAGAGCATTGCGATAAATCCTATTCATATTGTTGACGCCAACCGAAGAGATTGTTGAAGATAACGGCGCTACTCCCTTATACTTACGATTTCTATGATTCTTCCATCTTTTGTATTTATGACCGAAAACTCCTGTAATCGCCTCAACCGACCTCACTTTCCTCTTCTTTTTTCCTGTTTTTTGTTTTATGAAAGGATCATCCAGCCCAAGATTGCCCTTACGTCGCTTGTATTCCACGTAATTAATGAGGGGATCGGCAGACACGAGATTGGCCGATTCGGAGATATCAGAGCCAGAAAACACTGAGGCCCCCTTAGCTTCAGAAGCCGCGTCTCGAACGGGCGGGGTGAGAGTGTCAGAGCCTGCCCCGTCCTCGACAAAAGCCCCTCATCTAGAGAAACCTCCTTACAAACCTCAACTCGGATGGACCCCCTGAACCTAGATTGTTGCCCAAAGGAGAGAAAGAGTCTTCGACAAAGGAATCAGAGATACAATTAGACTTATCCTCCGCGACACGAACCGGAAGCGGATCACTCTTCTCAAGAGAGCCCACAGAATCCTCGAGAGTACTTCTTCGGGTGGGATGATCCCGACGAACACAAAAGGCCTTTGAGAAGACATGGCCTACACCTTGCTCCTCTACCACCTTAACAGGGTAAGAGTGATCATTATGAACCAACGTGACCTCATGATTAATCGCAGCAAAGGTTTCCGTAATGACCTTCACTTTACCAATAAAGAAGGAGACCCCACTAGAAGTGTCATCGTCTAGCGTAATGCTATCACCCCACATATTGCCAATGGAGAAGAAAGTGTCAGCTTTCCAGAGATGCAAAGGAACCCCATAGCAACTTAGCCAAACAACCCTTTTGTTCTTATTCAGCCATTCGCAATCTTGGAGATTAGCTAGAATTCCAGTGTTTCGTCTATTAATATATGTGACTAAACATCTGTGATACTAGCTACTTATGCAATGTTATTGACCACTGAAAATGGGTGCTTCACCTGCTAAGACAAAAAAGAAACAAAGAGGAGTCGATATATGAGACTTCGTATCAGAATAAGATTCTATTGATAGGTAAAGAGAGAAACTAGTAGTAGCGCAGCAATGTCACAATCTATAAGGAAAGTAGAAAACTACTAAGCATATCAATGATTTGAATCTTAGTTAATAAGGGCTTTTGCAACATAGTTGATCAGTTCCACAATCAGCACTCTTTTCCTTACACGCCACCAACAAACAGCCCATTTTTTCCACCTCTGTGGTAAGGTGCAAGGAGATCAACAATCTAAAGATGAGTATATCGGCATATCAACATATATTAGGTGATCAAATTTAGCTAGGAAGAGCTGAACAACCAGCAGGCCTAACAAGAAACATACATCTTCTTTCCACGGATTAGTCATTGTATTAGACAGGTACGAGTTGTAAACAAGAGAATGCTCCTAGATTTTGTATGCAACCAACTTTGCAAAGTGATAACAAAGGCTATGCGCAAATTCCAAGCTTAACCATTATTTGAAGATTTATACAAATTGCTTGGCATCTGTTGCATGTGTTGCATGTGCCAACTCCATTGTTAAATTCATACTAAAAGGGAAGATGAATATACGTATCGAATCCAATATGTAAAAGGAGAGGGAGCCCAAAATAATGATGAGATCTTGCACAATCCAAATCGAGGATAATCTTACAAAGAATGAATTTGATTTTGAGTCCTTAAACCAAATTTACTTTCTCTAGACATGACAATCTACATGCCACAATAATTTGGACTGCTAGTGGAAGACATTGGCTAATGAAAGCCCCTTGAAAGGAAAAATGAATGGTCAAGTTCTACGCAGTTAATCTTCCCTCAAGTATAAAAATGTCATAAATTTCAACTTTTGGTGAAGAACATTACCGAATTTCATCATCAAAAGTTCGTTTGTAATAAATAAATAATAAAAAAAAAAAGATAAAGAGACATAAGTACTTTAGACTATCGTAGGACCATTAACTTCTGTTGAGTCAGTAGACTACATTAAAAGTTAACATTGACGTGCTTATTCTTATTGAAGTGCACCAGAGTACACATTGTAATTGACATGCTCATTACAGTTGAGCTTTGGAATGCACTTTTTCCGTATAAAAGTTAGAGAGGTTATCAATTACATTCTGTTAATCGAAAACAGACCCCGATCCTGATCGTCACTTTTGATCTCCCTCAAATTCCTCTCGCTATTACTACTACTCAGTACTCTCCCTTGCGGCCAACAAGTTGGCGATATCCTTTAGCTCATAATGCAACATCCTGTAATTGCTATTTCGAAGATGAATAGGGAAAAAATACAAAGATATCCTCAATTCGCGCTATGGGTAAAGTAGCAGAACTATCTGTCATTGCGAACTGGTTAACATACTACACTCAAGTGTATGCGCATGATTCATGAAGAATTCAAACATATTGGAGAATACCTCGTCGTATCTTAAGATTTCTATGCAAAACGGATACGAAGATGGGATACTTATAGTTTTCGTAGGAGATACACGAATCAAGGATACGTATCCTATATGATAGTATCCTAACTAAGCTCAAATTGCAATCGAGCTCTGTTATGAGAGAACCGACCAGAGCCAAAGACCCAGCAGCTGATCAATACAAGGCAATAACACTTCCATATTCTTCTTAACGGGAACTTATCCACACACTCGAGATATATTCATTAACCGATTAAGAAAATGTGATTGATGTATATTCAAGAACTA
Organism: Gaultheria prostrata; assembly: GCA_036023075.1. Classification (NCBI taxonomy): domain Eukaryota; kingdom Viridiplantae; phylum Streptophyta; class Magnoliopsida; order Ericales; family Ericaceae; genus Gaultheria; species Gaultheria prostrata. The sequence goes on along the minus strand of JAXBDA010000145.1, from coordinate 43,469 downwards.
CATAAACGAATTAAATTAATCACAATAGATTTTACAAAAATCAACCCCATAGAAACCTAGAACAGTTTGAGCGAGAGAGACCTGTAGATTGGAGAGAGGGCCGCTGGAGTGGTCACCGGCGGTGGAGATGAGGCCGGAGGGGGAGATATGGCGCCGTTTGATTTGGGCCAGGATAGCGGCATGTAAAAAGAGTGCTAGGCTGCTAGCGCCAAAAAGAAAAGGGACGATACCTGCTATTTGGTTTTGATTCAGTATATCCAACCGTATTTTAAGAAACATAAATTCATTAAGATCAAGTACCAATTCATTTTAAAATAATATGAAATTTTTACCTAATTTGTATTTTTCTGCGTTCTACAATATGAATGTCTTAGATCATAAAAATATTATTGAGATAGATAGAAACTGTACTTAATGTCCCTTAAGAGGAGTTGATATGGAAGAGAATATGATCCAACGTATCCAAATCAATTTCAAGAAATACAAATTAAATTAGATTAAGTACTAATATGTAATTTAGTTACGAGATATTTGTACATCATATTTGTTATAATAATTTCTACAAGAATAATGTCTCAGATCATTAAATAATAATCGATAGAGATAGAAATCGTCATTGTAGTACCCCAAAGTCCTTTAGAATTAAAATGTCATCGGTTTTGGGGTGACGACATAGGTTCAACCTGTGTCATGACATGAAAAATACAGAAATTCATTTTAATTCTTTTTCCTTCCCACTTCATTCTCAAGGACCCCTCCAGTTCTAAAATCCAATAATCCATCATCCTCCTGTTCCCACCCCAGCGCCGGCGACCCGATCTTACGCCAGCGACACCCTCTCCGATCAGCCCAGGTCTCTCTCTCTCTCTCTCGTTTTATTAAAAGCGTGATTAGCAAAAACTGTATTTATCTTCCTCTAGGTGATGTTATTTTCAAGGGGATTTTCTGGGATTTCGAGAACCAGTTTGAACTATAGTCGATGGCGCAACCCCTCCCATCTGCTCACTTACACTCTCCGTTGGACTCTAATGAAACGGTACCAGTCTCACTCTTTTACGGTTTTTTTGGATTTTTTTTTAATGTGCACCGCTGTTTGTTTAGGATGCTGAGAAAACTGAGGAGAACAAAGAAAATGGAAATAGAAAACGTATTATAACTTAGTCTGTTTATGAAGAATTAAAGTTATGTCAATAAATTGAAATTCTTATGAACGACAGGAAATACATATCCCCATTTCTTGTACAGCTAACTATTAGTCTTTACCATTATAGTATTATATTCGCCGATGCCTTTTTGTGGCATTCAAGTTAGAAGTGTGACGATTCCTGAAAGCGGCATGAGTTGCGCTAATTAAGGACAAATTGAGATGAAATGAGCTATGTTTATGGTTAAGTAAGACTGATATATGTAACCTGTGTTACTTGGTTGCAATTGTGTCCAAACGTGAAATCTCCCCAAAACCTTGCACTTAATATACAGGAAAAATACATCCACAAGTTGGTGATAGCCACTTGGGTCGTGGATATTTCATGAACATTGAAGTATCTACCATTTTGTATGCTACTACTTCGCTGTAAGATGTCAATCTATCAACTTTAGCTAACCACTGGTTGCATTGGAGCCCTTCCCCTTCTAATGCCTTCTGAAAGGATGCTAGAAGGGACACATATATGTTGATTGTGCTGAACATATAGCCCTTGGCATAGCAGAAAGCAAGCAAGGAATTATGTAGCCAACCTCCATTGATTGGGACAAGGTCGAGCTGCTGAGTTTGGTTCCATTGTGGGTATATGGGATTACTGTTTCTTAGACGATGCATTTATCCCCTTATCTATATTTTATTGTTGAATGCACTCTTATTCGCTAGGGTTGGTAATTTTTTTTTCCGTAGCCGGTCACTCTGTGTGTTGTGGAGAAGACAAAGCCACATATAGTAGTTGCAGTACACCTTCCCTATCAAATTTAACAAATTTTCTTCAAATATTGACATATGAGATGGTTGACTTAACTCATTGTTTCTCTAAGTCACACAAAAAAAAAGTGAGTTTCGTATGCAATATAAAAGAGATTTCGTGTGCAGAACAAAAGAAAAATGAGGCAAACCATACGATTAACACATCCAATCGTCAATAATGTTAGGGAACTAGGTTCAACGATTGGGAATACGACATGGTAAACATCATTTCTAACCAATAATTGGTACAATCCCATTTTTTATAGGAAAAGAAAGGCAAAATTTATCTCTCGGTTAGGGCAAGATAATTTGTGACGAAGGTCAAATGTAAAAAGGTAAACGTTTGATGCATTATTATCAAACCCATGTCAAATATTTCTACGGCCAAAGCCAAGGCTGTAAAACAACACTTATTCAGTAATCCATATTGGTCTTGAAAATACCCTTGTTAGAATTAAAACCTGCCTCATCCCAACCATGTCAAAACTCAATGTACTGCATTCTAGCTAGTGATGTGAGGAATATTCTTCAATGTCAATCATAGTAGTAGGGAGCTCCTTAAATGGTGTCACTCCCTTAGTTGCAGGAACCTCCTATGTGGGTGACGAATTCACCTCAGAACCTCGCTCCCATTGAGAACGGAACCCGCTCCCAACTAGGATAGGCATACAAATTCCAAAAGAAACAAAAACAAAAGATACCAAGCTAGAGAAAAGACAAAGTAATGATATGATATTAGGAAAATATTAACTTAAAATTTGCTCAATTACTTTATTAACCATAATATTAATTAGTTACTAAGACAATTTTTGCAATTGACATGAATGATGCATACTAATATTTACTTACATTACATATTTATATTTTCATGTATTATTCCTAAAGGCTCCCTCTCCCGAAAGAGGAGCTCCTATAATCCTCCACCCCTGCCCCGGCTTCGTGCAACTAAGATATAGAGAACAGTTGGAATCTCGTATTGCAAGTATAAATAATTTTATTTTTTGCAATCTAAGAGGTAGAATAATATTTTCTTTTTCACATTTAACTATATTAAAAGACAAGAAAATATTTCATTAATTTCCCCTAAACGCTCCCGACGGCGCTCCCACACTTTTATGATTATCCTCTCGCCCGCCCCCGCTCCATCTCCCGCTCCCGCTTCGTGCAACTAAGGTCACTCCCACCTTCGGAGAGCGCTTCTGTGCTCCCAACTAAAGAGCCTGATGGGAGCTCCCATCTCAATAGAAGCATGCTCCTTACGAAGATGGGAGCTGTTGTACGATCCTTGTATAGAAAAATAGGAATTTATGCTATTCGATTCAACTCATATATGTATCCCAAGTCATGATATCTTGAAAAGAAAATCATACTTTCTAGCACTAACCCATTTCTGACATTTAGGTTGACTTGGCCCATATTTTTACTCCCTAAAATGATTGTAATTTTAAAGGGTATATTCCATACCTCATTATTTTCGCATTATATTTACATGTTCCTTCCACGCTCCCAACCTTGGAGGCTTCTATATTCTCCCACTCCCGCTCCCGCTTCCATTCCGGCACCCTTTTCGTGCAACTAAGATCAGTAGAGTTGGTATATGCATATGCATATATTCAAGGTTGAAACATACATATCCATTCTCTCTCGCGTCCCCATTTTTCAGATTTCCCATATCTGTACCCACATCTATGCCCGTGCTCACGTCTGTGCTGCATAGACAGGAAAGAAACATTTTCAAAAGGGACTTTGTGTATGATCGTTGTTGACTGCGTCCAAGCAACCTCTTGTGTATTTATGGGTAGTAGATGCGAGAATATGGGTTGTGGATAATGCTGCTCCCCCTCCCCGCGGAGTGCATATTTTGTGCTTGTGGTGTTTTGTAAGAAATTGTTTTGCTCTCTAATGATATCAATGATATTCATCCATGAGTCTGTGATGTTCGTGCTATTATTTCAGCTATGTTGTTGTTTCCATAAGTACAGTTTTCTGAATACTAGTTCGGGATCGTTTCTAATGTAATGTTTTGTTTCTGGTGATTAGTGGGCAGGGGGGTGTAGAGAAAACTATTATTGGGGTTCATGTTCTTTTCATGCCATTGGGCGGCAAATTCATCACCAGAGCAGCTCTGTAGTGGAGGTTTGGTGTAGCTTGTCATTCTTGTAATAAATAATCCAACAGTTTTTGTGGCCAATTTTTGTTTTCTTTTTCTTGTTTTAATCCCTTCTCTTTCTTTCCTTTCAGGATGAATTGGACCCATTTTTGCTTGTCAAAAATGAACTATCTATCCTTGCTAATAGGTTGCGCTCAATGGTAGTTGCCGAGGTACCCATTTCTCTCTTCTCTTGTTTCTGTATCACAGATCAATGAAAAGAATGGAGATGTAACATTTTTGGATAATCCTTGGATTTGATGCATGCAGGTCCCAAAGCTTGCCTCAGCTGCTGAGTACTTCTTCAAGATGGGGGGTGGAAGGAAAGCGATTTCAACCAAAAGTAAGATTGATGGATACTTTTCTGCCATATGTTTGCCTTGTCCTAAATTACTTTGTTTTTGTTTTTTTTAAAGGATGAATACTTCCAGCTGTATCTTATACGTGTCCCACTGTCTGGGGCTTTTGTGGAGTATCTGTGCTTCACTGCCACCCACATACATCAAAGAGCTTTGGTTGCTTTGGTAGCTTTTTGTTCTTTCTTTGGGGGCACCAAGGATTGTTGAAGTGTTCAGTTAGTTATCTATGAAATATCATTTTCATGTCTAAACCGACAGGTTCACTTAGTTTTCTTGACGTGCAACTTCCGTCCTTGCCAATCATATCCTAAGGATGCATGCAAAAAGGAACCTCTTAGTTGCTTCTTTTATAACAAAAGTCGCATGAAGCACTGGGAATAGAAAAGCTGGTGAAGTGATGCTTAAGAAGTTTGGATTCCCTGGATTGAATCACGGTTGTGTGGTAATTACATTATTTTAAATGCAACATCCATTGACGCAAGACTTGTTCGGTTCTTCATAAAGAAGGGACATTGCAGTTTTCATTCTCTGCTTGCATATTTCTTATCTGTGAAAAAGATTGCTCAACTGATGTTTATCTTTGGTTTGTTAAGAGTCTTATTCCAAAGGTTCAGGGACCACACTTTTCTCTGGATCATGATAGCGTACTTCTACATATCCACTCAAGGGAGGTCTTTTAGTTAACATTCAAGTTTCAACCATTTAGCACCTTGTAGATCCATCATACGCATTTTGCTAGTTTATGGATTGAGCCTGAGAGTTTTAGTTTTTCTTTTTTGAAGTGGAAAATGGTCGGACTGTCAAGTACACTTGATGCTACTCTTCTCTACCTGTTATGATCTCGTAATTTCCCTGTACTCAGCATTACAGACCTGTCTCTGCAGGTTTTACTGTTGATGGCAACAGCTTTGAATGTACATATACCAGGGCCTCCTTCTGATATGGTTGTTGATGCTTTATCAGAAGAACTCCGTAGAAGACAACAGCGTATAGCTGAAATCACAGAAATGATCCATGTCAGTTCTTTTTCTTCTTCCTCAGTGGTGCTTTATCAGAAGAATTCCTTCTTTTTTGCTTTTGTTTTTCGTCCTTCAAGTTTCTTTGTGAAGTGAGAAATAACGTAGGTTTGAGACATGGCTATGGTTTGAAATAGACATGGCTATGGTTTGAAATCCATAGCCATGTCTATTTCAAACCATAGCCATGTCTCAAACCATAGCCATGTGCTCATTATTAAGATGCTCTGGACCATGAATGAAGGAAGTATGGGAATGAGCACATAAATTAATTTGGGTCTCTAGGCCTGCCCTCCCTATGCCTTTCGGCTTTGATTTGAGGGTATGGTTCTGCAGCAAAACATCCCTGTAGCTCCTCGGTTCTTGGAGGTTTAGGGGGGCACTTTTTCAGTGGTACTCTGAGAGCAGCCACTTTGTGCATATTGCCAAAGGTTAGGTCTGTCTCCAATCGTCCCCCGCCCATACCCCCAATGATTGGGGACTAGATGGGTTCTGTTATTGTTGTTGTTGTATGGTTTGAAATCCATAAGTCGGTTAAATAGCTATCAATTATGTGGGATGGATCCATGTTACTTGATTGTCATTTGTCAATCTGTTGGGGGATGGATTCCTGTTCATTTTCAGTCTGTTGGGGGATGGATTCCCGTTCATATACCTTAAGATGACACCCACTATTATTCCTACAAAGGTAAACCATGTGTTGATCATGCGACCCTAGAAGCTGAGTGTTACGGGAAGATGCATCATTGGCCTACTTTGTCCTACTAGATAACCAGGATAGAAAGCTTGTTCGAAGCAATGTTGTCCATTCACTTTGGTCCTCTAGTTCATGTGCTTCTAATTCTTACCGCTTCGCTTGCCATCCTTTCACTTCTGATCAGAACCTTAATCCAGCACAGGGTAAAAGATTTTGCCTTCGAAATTATGCTCAACTAGAAAGGCATAGAGTAAGGTTTAGTTAAAGGTTACCCCGTAAGTCGATTCACTGTTCAAGGGGCTTAAATCTGACACGATGCTTGCTAAGGTGGAAGAAGAGGAGGGAAATGATCCTTTTTTCATCCTTTCTCCTTCTTCTTCTTCTTCTTCTTCTTCTTCTTCTGCTGCTTTTTTTTGTTTTTGTTTTTTTGGAGTAATTCCTTTCCTGATGTTAAGTCCACTCGTTGTGCTTTTAAGGAAAAAAGAAAGATGGCATACTGAACTTTCCAAGTGTCAATCCCTTAATCTAGAATGTTGGGTTGCTCTCAGCGCATGGTTATATTGTCGTGCTTGGCTGACCGAGATTTTATTATTGCTCTTAGCGATCCCCATGATAATGGAATGGCGAGAAGAGGGAACATGATGCATGAACATTGAAGCATTAGATAATATAGGATAATGCTTTGACAGTTCACTCTGTTCTGGGCTAAGGTTTAAGGATAAGTCTTGGATCTCCGTTTATAGAGCATAGACGAAATGTCGGTGGATCTATATGGACAGTAATGTTTGAATTGACTTAGCTTTTTGTGGTGAAAGATTGCCAGAGATTAACAAAGTATGCAGCTGGATCTTCTGGGTGGAAACTAGTTGAAGTATTAGTTAAACTGAAGTCTAAAATGTTGATGGGAGATTATGGTTGATTGACATAAGGCTGTTTTCGACTTGTATTGCGCTCTTTTATCTTTTGATGGTTTTGGAACGTGTGTTTTTAGTTTGTTGTGAAGATAGTAATTCTTACGACTAAACACTATGATAAACAAAAGTGGAAGGTAGCTATGCAGCATAGACACGGATACGGACAGATACGGACAAGGACACGGATATGGACACAGAACACGGGAATTCTAAAAAATGTACACGGACACGGCGGGGGACACAACATAAATAAATAAATAAATAACTATAGATATAAATATATGCAGTAACAATTTATATACTAAGATTTATACACTTTTATATATACCGCTACACAAGCACATAGATATATGTAAAGAGTACACCCACAAAGTGATCAAAATGTATATACCAATACATATATACAGTGAGAGAGAGACTATGTGTGTGTTTGTGTATGTGTGGGAGACGCGTGTCCATGCAGTGTCCCCCGTGTGTCCCCCTCCAAAAAATAATTTAATTTAAGGGATAGGCCACGTGGCATGTCTTTTACATGTCCCTGTGTCCAATACGTTCCCGTGTCCAATACGCGGACACGGCGACCTCTAGAAGTGTCGGTGCTTCATAGGAATATAGTAATTCTTATGACTAATCATATTTTAATGCACTTGGATTCATAAAATGTGCCCATGGACTATATTTTATGGAGTTCTTGAATCTCATGTCAATCTCGATTCTTCATAACCAATGTATCTCGTATATTATATGGTTTTGGATGTATACCGTACATGCATATCCTCATATATATGCGGTAAACGTATCCCTCACGCATCCATGTCCTACAATTTAAAGAAGTAACGTATCCGCGTTTCCGTACCCATGCCTATACCCATGTTGCTTAGGATGTAATGATGAATTTGTTTTGATGTATGTAATGTGTTACACATAGAGAATAAGAGCCTTGTTTTTTATTCACATAATAGTATATGTGCATGCTTTTCGTGTCCTCCAATTTTTTGAAACTTAATGAGTCGGTTTGTCACTGTCGTATTGTTTAAATATTATCTCCTCAGTCTAAATATTATCTCCTCAGTCTGAAGACTCTTGTCACTATTATCTATAAGGGGAGTGATTTTAAAACTCGTTTGTTCATCTCATAAACAAGCGAAGTTTAAATATTTGTTTATAGCTCGTTAAATTTTCAAACGAAGCCCGAACAATCAATTGTACGGTTGTTTTGTCAACCCTGCTTGCTTTGTACTGATAGAAGTTTTCCGTAATTGAATGGAGTTCCCAGTGACCCACAAAGATGGTTGCAATTGAAATCTGTTGCTTCAGTAAATTTACCTCTTCTGTTTTTTTTTTTTGGATTGAAACCTTCTTTGTTGTTTCAATAAAGACACCTTGTGGCTTACTTTGTTGGGCCGTCTTGATACCAAAAAGGTTCTATTTGCCCGTAGAATAACTTGTGCCCGCATTGTCCAAAATCCATTGAAAGTTTGAAACTACTATTCATGTGCTACGTGAGTGGTGGTTTCAAGCTAAAAGTAGATGGTGCTTGATCAAACGGAAGCATAACCACGACTGACGGCCTCACAAGAGACTCCAAAGGGTGTTGGACTCACGGTTTCGAGAGACATATTGGTTCAGAAAATAGTTTAGCAGCTGAGGTTTGGGATCTTCGCGATGGCCTGTATTTGGCGAAACAACTTGGATTACCACAATTAGTGGTGGAAATGGATGCCAATGTGCCATTCGTGCTATCAATTCCGGCAATGCTATATATCATCCGTTGAGTGCTTTGATATATATGAGTTGATGCTAATGACCCAGTGCCACGTGCGTGAGATTCGCAAATTGTGGAAGGAAACTAACAAGGCGGCAGACTTATCAGCAAAGAATGCTTTCAATATTAGTATTTGTAGTTTAAATATTTTAGATCGTGTTCTTTCATGTTGTGGCAACTTCGTGATGATGATGTATGTGTTAAATAGTAAATACTCCAGAGCTTGCTTCATTCAGTTTTTTACAAATTCCCTTTTTCACCAAAAAAAAAAATACATCAAGACCTCATGAACACGTGGGACTATTTCTGTATACGCTGTCTGCAGACCCTTTGGGCCAAAAGACAAATGTACCAAAATAGTACAGGCCACAAAGATCGGCAGAAGCTGGGTTGGGCTTTGTTGGAACCCACAGTGTGTTTTCAGCTGAAAACGTTGTTGGTTTGCATCTAATATGTGCAGTTTTGAGCTATTGGACCACCTCGGTATCCACAAAGAAAATTAGAATCGATCATCTCGTAGCTCTCGCGGAGAAGGTCGTCCACGTCAAAAATTAGCTTCATCAAAATCACTACAAAAAAATTGATCTTTAGTGATAACAATTTTGTAACTAAGCTGTCATTAAAAGTGTGCTGCTAAATAATTTAGGGACAACTTTTTAGTGAGTTGTCAATAATCATGTAGGGGCCGTTTGGTAACGTTTTTGTTTTTTGTTTTTTGTTTCTAAAAAATTAAAAGTAGAATCATGTTTATTGTTTATAAAAAAAAAAACAAAAAAAATGTTTGGTAATAAAATTTCTGTTTTCTGTTTTTTGTTAAAGCAAATCACCTTTTTTGTGTTTTGAAAATGTTTTTATTAAACACAAAACATAAATAACTTACCAAACACATTTTTGTTTTTAGTTTTGAAAAAAATTGAAAACAAAAACAAAAAACAAGAAACAAAAACATTACCAAACGCCCCCGTAGTTAGTAACAGTTTAGTACAAAAAGTTGTCACTGAATACTTTTTTAGCAACACACATTTAGTGACACGTTTTTACCACTAAAACTCAATTTTTTCTGTAGTGAATCTATGGAACGAATCACACTTGTGGAAAAAAAAAATCTGCAACAGAAATAATTTTAAAGATCACACCAGTCATTTGATTTGGCAGTTACCTTCAAGGCCTAGGTCAGGTGGTTGCTAGTACATGTTGAAGGGTAGTGAATAAAATATTGTCCTATTCTAACCTTTCTTAATGGGTAAATCTTCTATGATTCACCTCCATCCAAATGAAGAAAAAAATAAAAAATCTCTAGCTAGTCAAATAAGGGCCCATAATTCAAGATTATAGGTTTCCATCTTCCAAAAAGAAGATTGACTATCCACAATTTTATGCTTTGGTAACTAGAGCTAATAATGTGTTTGTGTTATTATCAACCCTAAAAAAGCTATTCAACGAATTAATTAATGACCAAAATTACTTAGTGGGTGGTTAAGATGAATTATCAACCAAGTCTTTTTATCTAATTAGAAATGCCATTAATTTTTTCAGAACTGACATGACTTGGTTATAAGGTCTGCAATTCCATTGAAAGACATGATTAGGTTTTCCTCCACCTTTGCAGTACTAGGAGTGCAATTTCGGAGTGTATTGAATTTAGGTATTACCAAAATTGTTGGTATCATTTTTCTCATAAATCAAAATAAAATAAAATAGTACTTCTTTCGTGTGTGTTATTTTCGAAATAAAATGTAGTACCATGTTTTCTACTGGTCCCACATCTATATATGTTTTGTATCCTGTCTTTGCTTTATTTTTGTTTGTGTGTGAGTGTGGAGATAAAATGATGGAAGACCACTGCTCTGCATTTGCGATTCAGAATGTGATTAATTTTCTCTCATGTCCTAATTCGTATCCGTTTAATCTTTTCTACTATTTCAAAGGTTTAATAAATTCTTATTGATGTTTGTTTAAAAAATATAGAGCTATAGTTACAAAAAAAATTGGCGAAACTTAGTTAGATTAAACGGAACTTGGCTAGATAATACAAAAAAAAAAAAAAATTTGACAAAACTCGAAGATGTGCCGGCACGATTAAGTTAACGGGCCAGCACGGCATGAGAAGATATAGAAACGGCACGGCAAGATTTAGTCAACGGGCCGGCATGACACAATATGAAGAACGGTTGGCACGAAGCTAAATGGCCCATGCCGACACAATACGGCACGTTCAACACCTCTAGGGAGAGAGTACTTGCTCTTAGAGCATCGCGTGACAATACTTTGAGGGTCTTTACCACCTCACATTCATGTGAGACCCAAAACTAAGTGCATGAACCACACATGAATGTGTGGTAGTAAAGACTCATGAAACACTACATAGCAGTGTTCCAAGGGCACTAAATAATCAATCGTGCCGAAAGAGCATCTACATTCCTAAAGATTCGACTTGTCCTTTCAAAAGCAACCATCTGCGGTTCCCCGACGAGATTATGATCACAGATTGATGAGTAGGGTCCAACTTCGGGCCCCGCACAAGTGATCCGAGCCATTCATTACTTTTAAAATATTATTTCTAGTGGCCATGATAAAATTCAACTTCATCTGAGAATTGTAAGCGCCTAATCTAAATTTCACTTTTCTTTCAGAACACAAGATCATACATTCTGAATGAAAAATTAGTATATTGAATTAACTACTTATAGTGATCCGATTGAGCTGCTTGTTGTGAAAGGCCACTCAAAAAATAATTTAAAATTAATGAACGAATTGGATCATCTGTGTGAGACCTGAAAGTAATCCCGCACATCGATCTCTGCACAATTTGTGCATGGTCGGTGGGTACCCTAGAGCTATTCTTTCAAAGGGGTCTCTCTCTCTCTTTCTTTTTTTCTTCTGCCGAGCAATCCAATAATCTATTGATCATTAGCACATTTTTACTCACTCTTGTCCACAATGTTAGCCTACAAGGATAGTCATACCATTTTAAGACTGAATAAAAAATAAAGGATGCTCGTGCATAATTTTTAATTTATACGACAATTAAAAAAACAATTGAGTTCTTTTATTTGAATTAAATTTTAAAAAAAATTATGTGCTAAATTACTTTTTTCTTTTAATCTAGAAATTATACAACTTTTCAAGAAGACTAACATTTGAGGGCGGATGGCGAGAGCATTTAATATTTCTATCTCGTTGAATGAATATATACGTTTAAAAAATATTACACTTTTCTCCAAATCAAGCCTAATGTGTTTAGATTTTTTTCTCAGCTGCTGAAAATTCTGTTTTTGCGCTGCATTAAGTAGTCATCAAAGGGAAATGCTACAATACACACCCACTGGAGTACGGTTTTTTTTTTTTATAAAAGTTACAAGACACACCAAAATGTTACTCCCTCTGTCCCTTTTTAAATGTGTAGCATCGTAATTCCAACTTATTTTCTTTCATCTCAACTTTTACATCTACTTACCACTAGCCCTTATCAATATAATAATATCCACTAACTTTTCAAAATATACATTTATTAAGGGGACAGTCCAAAATGAAAAGTTAAACACTAGTATAAAAAAGGACGGAGGGAGTATGAATCATAGAAAATGTTACGAATCATATTACTCAAAAGTTACAAAACACTAAAAATGTAACGATTGTCAATAAGGTGGCACAATATGGACCATACAGCAGGTGTGTATTGTGGCCATTCCCTTCTTCGAAACTTAAAGATTGCAATCCATCATCTTTTTTATATTGTTTCAATATAAAGTGAACAACAAATACGATTCTCAAGAACGTTGTTAAAAAATACACTTCTTACCAAAATGCACGCTAATTCACTCGAACTTTTCCCCCAGGACTATATGAAAGTGCCTAAATTCTAAGAATACCCTATGAAAGTGCCTAAACCCCAATCCTAGGGTACCCTATGAAAGTGTATAAACTACTAAAACCCTATAATAGGAAAGTGTACCCTAAACCTAAACCCTATGGTACCCTATGAAAGTGCCTAAACGTAAACCCTAACATACCCTATGAAAGTGTCTAAAATCCTAGGGGGTAATAAAATGTGTCTAAACCACTAAAATCTTATAATAGGAAAGTGCACCTTAAACCTAAACCCAAAAAAATAGTGACTTACCTTAATGGTAATTAGATGTCTATTCTCTAGACTTAGAGGTAAAAATCTGAACCGCAGAACAACCTAAATGCAATGTAGACGATGGATTGTTGCTGGTTGTTAATTGGTACTCCCTTCGTCCCATTTTGTTTGCTCACTATTATTATGCGTGCCTTTTTTGAACTCTTGTAGTTTTCAATCTATAATGTATTTTATTTGCAATATGAATCTTACTTATTTGATAGATCTCAATTAGATCTATTAGACAAAATTTTAAAAAACTTAAAAAATATTATAAATAAAAAGATATAAACATTTGAAAATGGCACGGATATTCGTAGTAAGCAAATAAAATGGGACAGAGGGAGTAGTATTGATCGGTTTCAGTATCCCAGAATTAAAAACAGTTCAATCAATTTAGTTTTTTATTTGCAAAAAAACTGACCAACTCAACCACTTACGTCCCAAGTTATAACTACTGAATCATATTATTTCTATAAACAAGAGAGAAAGAGAGTGAGAGAGAGGTCGGGAGATGTGAGGGAGAAGCCACTCCCTATGGTTTGCTCTTGGCGACCGCCTTCCTTTCGCCTCCCCCACCGCCCTCTTCCATCTTCCTCCTCCTCATCATCCTCTCCGCTCATCTATTGCACCCCACTTGGTTTCCAGCAACCCCTTATGGCGGCAATCATTCTCTCCTCCTCCATTGGGCAGCCAAAAACCGATAAGAGGCAGCCGGATTTGGGGATTTCAGATCCGAGCTTCCGACGTCGATAGCAAGTGGCGGCTCCGGCGATCTCTTTTTTCCTGTATTTTATTTCCTTTCTTTCATGTATTTTTCTTTTCTGTTTTTTTCTTTTTTACTAGTTTTAGATTGTAATGCTTGATTTGGTTCAATGAAGTTTCTTTCTTGTGGAGAGAGAGAGAGAGAGAGAGAGAGAGAGAGGAGAGTAGTAGGCGTACATAAATTTTGTACAGAAAATGTACAAATTAGTTGGTTTGGGACCACTCCAGATCTCACATAGATGATCAGATCCGCTTAATGATTTTCAAAATAATGTTAATTGGTACCCAATAAAAAATTAGTTAAATCGGACGTCGGTATGCTCCGATAAACCAAAAATTGGATAAATCAATGGAGTATTTACCGATGTTCGATTGAACTAATATTTTTAGATGCTTCCAATAAAGATTATTTTGAAAAACATGCAGTTCAGATCATTCGTTTGGAACCCAAAATAGGCCAAATCAATTGATTTGTACTATGTATATTTTTTGTACAAAAATTACTGCACCCATATGTTTCTCGAGTGAGAAAACATAAGGGCCCACTTGAGTTGGGCCAAATCGTCTGGCTAACCCTAGAAAATAAATCCAAACACTGTAAGTAGACACATGTCATAATAATAGGAAATGAAGATCATATAATACTAGTATTAATAATTGCTTTGATATGGGGTAATCTTTGTTGGAAAAAACAACGGACAACGACTTGCATCAGACGAATAAAGGTAAGGTTTATGACACGTGTAAGACCCCAAAAGGAAGCTACGAGACCCAGAACAGATGGATTGATTGACCTTTGGAAAAGGGCAGGCCAATCACTATCTGAACAAATTTCATGGTTACGCGTAGCAAAAACATACTCTAAATCCGTTGTCTGCAAACGAAAAGCACTGCTCGTGAGCGGTTCAAGAGGACCGGGGGTGCTGTGAAGTGTTGGTCTGATAATCGGAGACGTTCATCGCGTAAAGCTTCTCGGGTACTACAAGTGCTTTAAAAATCAACTCAATTGAATATCGTGAGGTACCTCATCAGAACATTATCATCTCGAAATGCATGATTCCGAATGGATCCAAAACACTATATCAAAACCACTGCAACAAGTTATATATGTTCCGATGAAGTACTTATCAATATTCGATCGAGCTGATTTTTTAGACTCTCGGAGAACTCGACGAGCTCTACGCAGTGAATGTCTCCGATTGACGACATGACACCGGCACTGCGGTGCTGTGCCACACCCACGTGGGTTCGGTTTGGCTCGATTCCTAAATTGAGCCGAGTTCAAATAATAGGCTCATGTTGTAAATGATGAGTAAAGCTAAACACTTTAAATCATGGGTTGGTTAAAAAAACTTGGCTTATTTGTGGTGACTCGGCTAGTTTATATGAGCTCGTTTAGTAATTGAACTAACTCAGCTAGTTAAGGGTTCAACTTGTTTATAAATGACCCAAGTTCGAGCTCAGATTTAAGCTTGCCTAGTTAACGAGCCAAGCTTAAACACTACAAAATTCGGTCAAGCTCAACTTGTTTGCACCCGAAGCAACCATGCAGAATTCCAGGGCTTTCTTCCAATGTCGTTTCTGTAGTGTGACAGCGTCTTCGCTTAGGTGCGTGAAGCCGTGAACACCGTATTGCTTTTTTAACAACACCGATGATTTTATGTCTACATTGATCAATTCTTAAAGCATTAATTCTATAGTTCATTAGTAGGGGTGCCCTTCTGATTATGGTCGAGATCAAATAATGTATGGACTAGATTTATAAGAGTTGATAATATCGATTTTTTTTTTTTACTTGGCGAAAATAGTGTTCGTTGTTAGTGAGATTTAAACTACAGTAAATTTAGTGGAACGGGGCCTGGTTATATAAAATACTTTCCCGGCAAGGAGAGGAGGAAGATAATTTTTTGGACAAAAAGTGAGAAATATAGTAGGGGACCAATAAAAGGGAGTACTGAAAATTATAGTAAAAGACGGGGTAAATTATAAAGTAAAATAATGAAAATTAAAAAAATATGATTTTATTCTCTTTTTCTTTTTTATTGTCCTCAATTAAAAAGATTAATGTAAGAAACTAGAGCTGCTTGGAAGGTCTACAGCTATTGAATTTTTGAACAGAAATTGAGTTTTTTTTCCTCAAATTATTTGGACTAACGTGATGTTTTGGCTAAAAGAATTAGCCAAAAAGTTAAATTAAAGTTTATTAGTCAATGATTTATATGTTTAGAGGAAGTCAAACCAAAACAAGCTTAAATACAATATAATTACGATTTTTTTAATTAATAGATAGTGATAGGTAGATCATGCTCCCCATTACAGAGTTTAATTCTTCTTGCATCATACTACACCTATGATAGTTGACGATGTGATTGCGGAGCTTACGGATTGTTCCACAAAATTTATTTAAACACAAAACTATCAACTCAAAAAGTCAAAAAAATCAACTTAAGCTAGTTTCATCAATATTTGTAAGGGAAATGATTTCCACACCCCCATTTTATCCCCACACACTCCTTTTTTGTCTTTATTCAACCTGAAATTACCAAATTGCCCTTCATATGGAAAATGTGACTCTTGAAGTAAGAGTAATTTGGTAATTTCAGGTTGAACAAAGACAAAAAGGGAGTGTGTGGGGATAAAAGGGGGCGTGGAAATCATTTCCCTATTTGTAAATGTTATTAATGTCAGAAAAATTAATTGGAGTAAATTTTATTTTTTTTAATCATAGAAGCAGGTGCTTTTTCTTCTTATTGGAGTCTGAATTAATCTAAATAAGTTGATTTTTTCTTTGAACTTTATTATTCTGGGACTTCTTCTTCTTCTCCTTCTTCTTCTTCTTATTAT
Source organism: Gaultheria prostrata (assembly GCA_036023075.1). Taxonomy (NCBI): domain Eukaryota; kingdom Viridiplantae; phylum Streptophyta; class Magnoliopsida; order Ericales; family Ericaceae; genus Gaultheria; species Gaultheria prostrata. The sequence goes on along the minus strand of JAXBDA010000145.1, from coordinate 26,883 downwards.
TATTAGTATTATATATGATCTTGCCAAAGATAATTAACGAAATAAAACAAACCGCGATAGATTTTTTAGCTTAAATATCTTTTAATAATTTATTTACTTCCATTTCTCATTTTTTCTATTTTTTTTATCTCTCTCGGGGATGCATTTGAAATTCTAATGTTTAACCTAAATATAAAAAAAATAATAGCCAACTGGAAAAGCAATTAAGACAGATCAAACTCAATTTTAATCTATTGCGATAATTAAGTGTTGAAACAAAATAACGTAGTAAAACAGAAGGTAGAAGCGAGCCCATAAAGTTCATTTAAAACAAATTACAAACCAATACTATGGGCTGCTTTTGGCAACAATAAACTATTTGGTTCATTTTTTTTTTTGTCTTTATTAAAAAAATTTCATTTGTTAATTTTGGGTCGATTTTTTTTTTTTTATGGATTATTAGTTCGTCATGAGATAGGAAACTCAAAAGTCAAAAACTATTATAAATTTTTTTTAAAGTTCACTTAAATAATACAAATTTTTGTGGATTATTAGATTATCTTGGTCTTTATTCACAAAATTTTTAGTGTACTTAATAACATTTAACTTTTTAAATTTCTCTCATAAAAAACGAACCAATAATCTAAAAAAATCGTCGTAAAAGCAACAAATGTATTTTTTTAATAAAAACAATTTATTTATTTTTACCAAAAATACCCCTCTGCTGTTCTAGAAGTCAATTACCACATGGTGGTTGGGTAGCTAAGATGCTAGGAGCCTAGGACCCATTCGTCCATTATTTGTTATACGATGCTTGACATGGACGGTATTAAGGATTTGAGGTACCCGCAGTGACCGAATACAATATATTTTTTTGGTGACTTTAATTGTGGATCCTCTCTAATCTGTATTTGGGATCAGAAGTGTACAATTTGTCAAAAACATTGAGTAGATGAGACCAGATCACAAAGTGTCTCATATACGATACTAACCTACTAACTAATACTCCCTCTGTCCCATTTTAAGTGACTCATTTGGGAAACGTGTACGTTTGTGGGTGTTAAAATATGTACTTCCATAGAATGTTTGTAAATTTTTTTAGCACTTTAATTTGGTATAAAACCAATTAAAAAATTATATAGAGAAATATGTTTTATAGGGTTCGAAATTGCACATATTTTCATAGTGGCCACTTAAAATGGGACGGAGAGAGTAACACCTGAGGTGGTAGGACTATTAATTAGTTTGCCCTACCGAATTAAGTTTTCTTCCCATACAACGGTTAAAAATTATTCTCATTCCCTTATCACATTCTTTACACCTAACCAAACGCAATAGTCTTAGTATTCATAAAATCTCATCTATTATCCTATTTAGCCTTACTTGTCCTCTCTATTCTCGTTCTTAATTCCAATCTATTCAATTCTTTCTAAAATTAATTCGATAATGAAAACACTCAATATGAGTTATGACATTTTCCTTGTCCGGACAAATTATTATCGCCATTGCCCTTTTTATTGGGTTATGACGTGGACAAATTATTATCGCCATTCGCCAATGCCCCTTTTGTTACCCAAAGGCCTCCTTGCAATTTTGTTCATTTCACTAAAAATGTTGGCGATGCCGTAGGTCTGAACTGCTATTTCTTGAGACTCACTGTGGATTCTATCGAGAGTGCATATTGTCCCGTTCGAGTGTAAATATCTTCTAAAATACTCCTATCTCCAATTATTATAATAATATATCTAATTATTATAATTACCAAAAATTTAAATACAGAGCGAGATTTGACCGCGGGAGCTTTGACAGCGGGAGCGATAATCCTTGTGGCCCCCACTTTATTTCTCTTTTCCCCAATTTTTTCTGCCTCACTTTTCACTAGTTGTATCCCCTAGTCCCTCCCACCAGCACTCACCCACCCAAAAACCAATGGACCCAAACTTCACCGGAAAGCCCATCGCCGCCCCTCCCTACTGGGCCCGCTCCGATCTCGATCGGATGCCGGACACCCCAACCCGCCGTGCCCACCACCGGCGCGCCCACTCAGAGACCCTCTTCCGCTTCCCCACCGACGTAGAAGACGAAGACATCCTCCTCGACGACGTCGTCGCCGACTTCGACCTAGCTTCCCTCGACATCATCCCCTCTCTCGATGATTCCTCCAAATCGGATGACAAGTCAAAGCACAGCAACAACAACAGGTCTTCGCCGGCGGTGGGGCCCAGTCCGGCCCACCACTTCAGGAGCTTGTCCGTCGGGGCAGACTTCTTCGAGGGGCTCGAGTTCGGTTCAGGCGACGGCGGGAAGCCGCCGCCGGCGCAGAATCGTTATCATCACAGGCACAGTAACTCGATGGACGGTTCGTCGTTGTTTGATGGTGGGGAAGACTCATTGGAGATGTCGATGGACGGGATGAAGAAGGCGATGGGGCCCGATCGACTTGCTGAATTGGCTTTGCTTGATCCCAAGCGAGCTAAAAGGTCTTTCACAAAATTGTCCTCTTTTTTTTCAATTTGTTATTCAGTTCTAATATTTATTATAGATTTTTTGGATAGATTTAGAATTTTCAATTAGTTCTGTTAGACAAAAATTTCGTAATTGTATGCAACAATATAAGTTGTAGTTGGGAGATAAAGACGATTTTGTTATTGGCAGATATATCGAAGTTGGACATACAAATTGGGGTCCGAGGGGGTACTAGGTTTTAAGTACTTATTTCAGTTCAATTGTCTGAGACTTATTCATGTGTCGTTCTTAATTTGTTCTAGTTTTTAGTAGGTGATTGAGAGGGCGGTAGAACAATTTTCTGTTTTAGAATCTAAGCGTTCTCTGTTCTTTGTTTGGTTGCTTACAAAACAAAATAGAGAACATAAGGAAATGAATTTCTGAGTCTTGTATCTAGTTTGGTAATTATTATCGCGTTTTCATCTCGCTAGTTCTGTCAATTTTGATCTCAGTACTTGTATGTTGTGTCTCGCCGAGAAGATCATTGTTCCCAAAATAAAGTTGATTACTTGATCAGGTATTTCGTAATCATAGGGCCGACTTACATTTGTCCGATAAAAAAAGTTGATATGGTGTGCTTTGAGATTAGTCTGTCTATTTTTTTCAAAGGGAGCTATCAATGTCCTATTTTTTGCAGCCTGCAGGGTGATCGGTTTGGCTAGGATACAAAGTTTGAGTTATTGTAGTTTAACTCTTGTTTTCTAAGCTTTAATTTCCGCTTTTGTTCGTTATTGAACATTTGTGAGACAAATTGTGCAAGTTTTAAATCGAGAATTTGATTTCTGTTTGCTTATTTGTTTGTTTTTCTTTCTTTTTGTTTATCGTAGGATTCTTGCAAATAGGCAATCTGCGGCGCGGTCAAAGGAGAGGAAAATAAGGTATACCAATGAGCTGGAGAGGAAAGTGCACACGCTTCAGTCAGAGGCGACTACCCTCTCTGCCCAGGTCACAATGCTCCAGGTATTTGACACTGCGTTATTATTAACAACTTAGAACTTTAGCAATATGATATCCAATAAGGCACTGTGATGCAATAAAACCATGCCGTTGATTCAAAACAGAAACTTCGTCGAAAATAATGAAACTCTGTGGTTCCATTGATTACAACTTACGGGCAGTGGAAACTTATGCTTCCTAATTTATATATGCTAGTTATCTAGAGCTAATATGCTCTCTCTCTCTCTCTCTCTCTCTCTCTCTGGTGGTTGTAGGGGGACATGCTTTTTTCTTGCCTTTTCTTTTTCTTTGTGTGGAAATGTAGGATCAGGTATTTGATCTGTGAAAATGTGAATGTTATTTATTGCTGTATAGTATAATATGTGTAGATGTCTCGAAAATTGTTCCTATCTTTGAAGGAACACAACAACAACAACAACAGAACCCATCTAGTCCCCAATCATTGGGGGTATGGGCGGGGGATGGTTGAGAAACAGACCTAACCTTTGGCAATATGTACAAAGTGGCTGCGCTCAGAATACCACTGAAACAGTGGCCCCCCTTCCTCTCTTTGAAGGAAGCGAATTAAAAATCATGGGGTATTACGGTTTGGCATCGAACAGATTTTCTAACAAGGATCTACCCGTACACTGAGAGATAGGCATATTCCGAATGAGTTGATAGTATGGATAAAATAGTTCATGTAAACCATTACTCAACTTATTGAGCCTCTGCGATCTTGTGGATGCTGTTCGGAGCTTGAGAATGCAGTACCAGATTATTTTTGTGCTTGTTATACAGTTGCATATTCTTTCAAGTTATTTTGTGCATAGTTTGAAGTTGGAACCTACATCTCACCATGGCACTTGCTGGTTCACATTTTTGGAGTATAGCTGAAGTTGATACCTAAATAAAAAAAATTGTTGTCTACCTTTCGAATGTGTAGGCTACAACTTGTTCCTTATTGTACTTGTTCTTTTTTGTTTTTATAATTTTGGTACCCAGGAAAAACAAACTAGTTCTGTATTGATATTAATCAAAATTGAAGACTTATTTTGTATAAGAGCAACTCCAACCCAAGTAGGCATTTTGCCTAGTCAAAGTACGCAAAAGAGTTCCAGTTTCAGCATATCCACTTTTTCCAATATGTTTGCCGATCCCACTCTTTAGGTTAAGCTATTCACCCAAATTAATGTAAAATAGTTGGTGATGGCTGATGAGTGACATTCTTCTATTGGTTGGCTTTGCCTAATCTCCCATGGCTGATTAAATGAAACCAGCAAAAGTGATAAGCGGAAAAACCCATGGCCAATTTCCTAGCACATCGGAGTTGTGCAAAGAGGAGGTTTGGCTCACGATTTTGCTAACAAGCCCCAGTTGCCTATCCCCTTGGAGATATGCTAAGCATTTTGAAAAAGGCAACAATGTGATAAATCCAACCTAAACGTCCCCGACCAAAAGTCAGAATCAAGGGAAGTAGTTTAAATTCAGGCTTAACTTCGACAGGTATCAGTTTCCGACTTGTGTTGGCCTTCATCAATCTACAGTAGTGTATAGTGGGTCTTGCTTTGCTCATCGTCTGCTCTCATGTGTTGATGTATTTTGCGGCACCGTTTACAAACAAATGTCTTTTATGACCTTGTCAAATAGGAGATTATGGGATTGGATGGTCACAATTATCTACTGAGGGTAGTAAGTGAAGGATCCGAAATGTTGTAAAGCTGCTCAAACTGAGAAACTGGTTTTTACTTTTTAGCACCCGACATTATCATTACAAATATATATACCAAAGATGTTGGGGGGGGGGGGGGGGAACGAGAAATGAGAAGAATGGAAGAGAACAAACTTATACGAATCCTATCTTTGATGCAGAGAGACACTAGTGGATTGACGACAGAGAACAAGGAGCTAAAGCTGCGGTTACAGGCAATGGAACAACAAGCACATCTTCGAGATGGTAAGCATTGTTTCAGATTGTGTATCCTCCTTCCATAGACATGTAGGAACCACAAGGCAATTTTTTTTCATCTTTACGATGGTTTTGTCAAATCCAAAAAAACTTTTGGTACTGAGAACCTGTTAAAAAAACATTGTTTGAATGATCTCGTATAATTTTCCATAGACATTATTCTAGAATGATCTTTGGTTAAATGGCCAAAGACAAAATCAAGTATTCTAGTGGCAAGTCCATGCAAAATTGCAAATACACGAAAAAAATCGCTGTCTCTGAATTTTGATGAAATACTCTCTCTACTAGTATTTTGTTTATAATAAATCCATGGGAGACGAGGAACCTTTATACGGCTTGTCTTTGGCCGCAGCTCTAAATGAAACCCTGAGGGATGAAGTGCAGCGGCTAAAGATAGCAACCGGTCAAATGGCAGCTGCCAATGGAAACCCCTTCAGTAGAGGGTTACCCCCACAGTTCCCCTCTCAGCCACAGCTATTTCAGCACTTCAACAATAACCTAGCTCAACAGGCCCAACATCAAAACAACCAGGCTCAGCAGGCCCAGCGTCAACAGCAGCTTCAAATGTCTCAATCAACGACCAATAATCAGACTCGGAGTGCTCAGCCGCAGCCTAGCTTCTTGGACTTCAATTAGACAGTTTACTTGTACAACCCAGCTTTTGGGAATTAACTGCTCACAAAGGCTGTCTTTGGGTCTTGTATTTGTGGAGGGAAAAGAGAAGGAAACGGGTTTGTGAATCTGTATACTTTCTCCTTCCTTTCCCTTCCTTCTCGTTTCCATCCCCAAAACGAAGATCCAAACATGGCTTAATGGGCTGCTTTCTGTATAGAAGAATGTATTGCAGGTAAAGGTCGTGATGACAGTTACTTGTGTCAGTGCCTTTGTTATTAGTTTCCACAGTGGATATGTATTCCTAGCATAGAAAAGAAGATATAGAGCTAGAATATCCTAGTACACTTGAACATCTTATGGATGATTAACTATTGTAATCTGGAGTTTTATGTGCTATTGTGGGTGAATTGTTGTCTTTGAGTCCGGCTCCCCTCGAGTTTCCTACCCTCTAGTCCCCTCCAGTTTTGAAACTTAGTCGGCTCACCCTCTTTCAAGGGTTATTTGAACCAGTTATCTTGCAGACCTTGCCAAGAAGTGACTCCACGTATAAAAATCGAGCATTGTTACATATCCAGAATGGGTACCCAAAAACTATTCAAAATTTGAATTTCAATGGTCCGGATTCACTTGAAGTCAAATTGAATCGTTGAAGTATAAATTCTGGGTAGTTTCTGGGTATGCATTCTGGGTACCTAGACCAGTTTGATTGGACATCGATATCTGTGCTCAGAGTCCTACTTTTGCAAGAAAAATGAATGGACAAAATAGACTCTTCAACTCTCTCGCGAGACTGAAAAAATGCAGTTAACGTAACTGCTCAAGCACATTTTCTGGCATGAAGCTTCTATTTTCCAACGATTTTGAGATGGATGGTTGGGATCACCCATGCAGGCCTGAGGTGAGCACACAGGTTCAAAAGCTGGAGGGGAGTGGAGACTACAAAACGAGAGGGGAGCTGGATCGTCTTTTTTTGTAAAGCTGAAGACTGAAGCAGATCCAAATCCGAAAATTTGCAGAATATTCAGTATGGAAGTTAGTATTTTCATAGCCACCCGAACCTTCAGTTTCACATTTTCAAAAGGTGCTCGAAGTCTTTTATGGAAATCCGTCAGTTCATTGTCTCTGTCTCGTATCATTTCGTGACGAACAATGGAGTTCGTTTGAACAATGCAGTTCACACTCAAGGTCACAGGCAACATGAACATGAACTTCAGCCTCAAGTTGAGGAGCAGGAGACGATCTGCTCCAAATTCATTTTCCTTTTCCCTAACAAATCAAATATTGAAAAACTCCTACAGAAATCAGTCTGTCCACAGTAAAGAAGAGTGCTAACAATCATATACTCGTCAATTTTTCCAAAGAGAATCCTGCTCAAGGCAATACGAATCGAAACTATTATTAACTCTTAAGCACAAGCAAGTTCAAAGAAACACTAGATTGACGAGCAATAAAGTATCACTCATGCGAGTGAAAAATACATAAAAACTGAAAAAGATAACACTCGAACTAAACTTCAATGTTCTGGCTACAGACAAACAACAACCGAATCAAAACAACACTGTTCTACTGAAAAATCACTTGTGAAGAGGGCAGACACAATTCTCACTCCCTATATCTGTTGCAAGACAAGGAGGTCGAACTTTCTCATCTTTATACCAGATCGCACGTTTTGAAAGCAACTCATTCAAGAACATATCGAGTTTCTCAATGGTGACGTTGGGCATGACAATGACGTGGGCCATATTCCCCTCGCAAGCAAGTTGCCAACGTCTGACAAACTCCTCGTCCAGAGGTCGCTCAAACACCACCGTGCTGCTAAGCTCATTTAGCATAGCACTGATACCTTCTTCCCTAAGACGGTCTTTTATATAGTGAGCGTTCCTGAGGCACTTTTGGACTTCTTTTTGGAACCCTTTGTAACCTTTTCGGTTCAGGGTGTACCAAAGGAAGATTGGAGCATGACCATTCCGGCTTCCCATGATGGTGGCATCCCTTGAAGCAAGGTACTCAACATTACTTGAAAGGGCATTGATGTGCTCAATCCTTGTTAACTGGACACCGCAAGGCATGGGACATCCGACGAACTTGTGGCCAGAAACACTCACACTTCCAATGGGCTTCTTAAACGTAACCTTCGGTGCCTGTCCATAGGTTCATCAGCAAAAAATAATCAGCCAAAGAAAGTAAAAATAGACAGTTGAGTAATGTTGTAGAGTATATTAATATTAATTATGAAGAATATTGGATAGATCGTATCTAGATTCTGCTAAGGAGGGAGGGTGCTCGGAGATTAAACACATACACACTACTAGTACATGTTACCCTCGGAGATCAATCGGGCAGCAAGTAGGCATATTTACCATGTTTTATAGTGTACTTAAAAGAGGAACTTCCCAGCGGGTTCTATTTTTGGACCTTGTTTTTTAACAAATAACAAGGATAAGTAAGATTTTGCACCCTCAAGGACCACGGAAAGTTTCACACAGAGGAATTTTGCACTACACCCAAAAGGTCGAAAACTATCGGTGCCAAAGCAAGGCTACCTTCAACAATCACAAATTTCTAAGTCTCGCTCGGTAAAGAACTTTGCTATAGGTATTTAACTTTGTGGGAAAGAAGTCTCAGAAAATAGAAGCGGGCCGTAATTACACATACATAAGATTGTCTGTTGAGTAAGGGATGCTCTTTTTTAAATACCTAAAATTGAGCTCACCAAACCAAGACCACAGAAACATCTAGCGTGGGACAACCTAAGACTTTTCTTGAGCTTTCTCAATTCCATGCCTACAAAATCCCCTATGCTATAATGTGGCAATATCATTTGTCAAAGAAAATATGAAACAGCTTATAAAGAAATGTTCCCAGAGATTATAGATAGATCCCACTCTACGGGGAAAACTCATGCAACGAAGTTAAAAGGCTTTAAAGTGTTGAGGCATGAGAAGTGAGGGTAGTATCAACTTACACGTTTGACAAATGGCATCATAAGCCCGAATAAAGCTCCATCACAGTGGATGTAGAATCGATCATGCGAGAATCCACATTCTTCAAGAGTTTGAATGACAAGATCAAGATCATCAACGGCTCCTTTGACAGTAGTTCCTGCAATGAAAGGAGACATGAATTAACTCGCCGAGATGAATGGTTGTGCACTTGTTCTTTTCGCTATTATGTCTCCCTGTGTGTGCATCTCCATGTACGCATGAGAAAGACTAGAGATACCTATGTTCACGTTGAGGATGGCTGGTTTGTCCTTGTTAGGAAGCAACTTAGCTTTGAAATCTGCACAATCAATCTCCCCAGTCACCAAAGTGCCAACCTTAACACAATCCATTCTGTACATTCGTGCAGCTTTGAAGACTGAGTAGTGCGATTCTCGCGATGCATACAAAATTCCATCCGGAAATACTTCTCTCCTGCACATTTGAAGTCAGAAGAAAATTTGAAAGACAGAAATCTTCAGAAGTAGTAAACAAAGCTCCCCATGCTAAAGCTGTAATACACTAACCCAACTAGGATTCCATGGAGATTGCCTTCTGTTCCACAATTTGTGATGTATCCCCAGTATTCGTTTTGTTCTATTTCCCAGAGACGGGCAAACCAATCCAAAACACCCACTTCAAATTGCCTCGAATGAACCCCATAGTTGCTTTCGATAAATGGATCACCAAGGTTATTGATGGAGAAATGCTGCAACTGCGAAAGAGCACCATAATCGAAGTCCAGATTATATGGATAACCTGCACCATTGATTCAGATAAAAAGCTATAAGATGGTTATCTATTTCTTTTGCGAATACACCATCGATTAAGATAAAACAGCTATAAGATGGTTATCTATTTCTTTTGCGAATAATGATATCTAAGAAGGAATCGGTTATTTGATTTTTGACTGCTCTTAAAGAATGTGAATAAGAGATGTGTTTAATGTCAATAACTGTATTGAAAACAAATAAAGGCAAAATCATTAGATGCTTGAGAAAACAGCATCCCAAGCTATTGTACAGGGCAAGAGCCATCTCTACACGATTACATGCTAGTTAATGATGATAGAGATTGGATGTGGGTGGATTATCACATAGCCCAACTGCTGGACCTCTCTTAAGTATTAACTATTAACCCACACGCAAAAAAGAGGTTGCTACAATGTGATGATAAACCCACAAGTGTTCATACATCGATTGGTTTGTGGTGTCTTATGACCTTAATATAGTCCGATGAGAATCTGAATGAATATACGGGTGACTGTCAACCAGGGTTTCTAGAAGAGGCAGACTGCAATTCATTTCCAATTGCTCTAGTTATCTGCATGTCATTTGCTACATTACATGGATTCTTAGACATGTATGAAGTGTCCAACTTGACTACGGGTAAGTGATATTTGTTCCCACTTAATAATTAGTTGTTCAACTCGAAAACATATTTAGTATTCAAATCTACGGCCAAGGAAAATACGAAACTCTCATACATGAAATAGTCTATAATCAGTTGCAATCAGCTACATGAATCCATTAGTGCTACTCGAAAATTAAATTTTGTTCTACTCTTCCCTTTAGTGCTACCATAACCATATCACTCCTCCTAACTACTACAACATCAACCAGTTTACCATTGACATGTTCAAAGACCCTATTTTTGAGAAATGAAAGAGTAGAACTGTAAAATTTTTGCAGTGACCCGTGTTATATGTATGAGAATTAGATGAATCCAACACTTGACTACATGCAACGAATCCATTTAACACACAATCGAAGTACAAATGTACCCAATCGCACAAATCTTCAAAAATCAACTAAAATTTCCTGCTATCAATGAATCTTATCAGCAAGCGAACAGAGCAAAACCTAGATAACCACAAAACGAAACACAACAAAGCAAAAAAACAAAAGAAAATTTGAATTACGTTATTATTATATACCTAAATGGTGCTTGGTCCTCTCAATGAGAGTCTTGCGATACTTAGACAACACACCCGCCATAAACGCCTCCTTATCCCCCGTCGCCTCATCGTCCACCTCCGGCTCCGTTACCGCAAGGCACGTGGTGTGCACGTTCCTCCCCAGCACAATCTCTCTCTTCTTCTCTCCTCCTCCGACGACATCATCGCCGTTCGAAGCCACGATTTGGGGAAGTGGTTCTGGAACGACGGCCATCGGATCGAAAGCCTTCACCGACATGATTGGCTGTAAGGGAATTTCACAGATCTGAGGACCAAATAAGCGAAAAGAGAGTTGGGCAATGAAATGAATGTAAAATGGAGAGAGACCTTGATTGGTGGGGAAGAAGTGGAGAGGCGGCGTAGTCGCGCTCGAAGTGAATTTGGAGACTCTGGAGAGAGAGAAAATTGGGTGGAAGATCTTTCAAGGGAATATGGTGCTTTTATTGAAAGGAAGTAAAGCTTTGGGATTGTGAGATTCCCAACGGTTTCGTTTATCAGATTTTTATAGTACAGGAGGATGGTGGTGGGAAATGTCGACCCCGAACTTTCTAAGGTGGTATTGAGGCATCGGTGCCTCATTAAATCTGAGTCACTAGATTAAAAATAAATGAATCTGAGTCGTTAGAAGAAAACCACCATAAGAAAGAAGGTGATTTTGCTCTTTTCCCGCGCAATTGTACTTACTATGAACTCAGGCTTTATCTACCACAAAAACATATCATACTTACCACACGTATATGCCATAAATTATGGTAAGTAAAGTCTATATTTGTGGTAAGTAAAACCTATGTTCATAGTAAGTACATCAAGTGTTCGTGGTAAAAAAAACTGGGGCATCGGTGCCTCAATACCACTTTGGGGCATCACAGCCGGACCCGGGTCATGTAGGCTATAACACCACTCACTATTAAAAACATTTTTAGACGGTTGAGATGGAAGTGTTACATTGTACAATGCAAATGAAGGCGCTATTGGGACCCGATTTCGAGAAATGTGGGATTGATAACGAATTTATGCATGGTTTGTACATTTCTAGAAAGAAAATGAGGGAGATAGAGCTTGCAAACGAATCGAATTATTCGCTAGCAGCTAGAGACTCGGCTCTTTAGTAACTGATTCGAGATTGAGTATTAAACTTGTTTAGCAAACGAGACAAGCTTGAGTTAATTTTATTTTATTTTTCTAATAGAGCTCGAGTTAATTGTAACATAACCCGTTTGTAGCTAATTTTCTCAAAAATCCTAAAAATCAAGAGAAATTATTATCTGCTCGTAGAACATTGCTCCGCATGAACTCTGAACCACACATTTGTATGGTGTATGTACTAAAGTGTGTGGAACTCGCACGAGTGCGTTGTGCAGGACCCATGTGAAGCAATACTCCACGAGCGTTCGGAGCGTAGAATAATGACTCCAAAATTAAAAAAACATGAAAACAACCAAGTTTCTTTAGAAAGTTTCTCGACGACAATTTAAAAACTAAACAGCGATTGGTATAAAACGTAACAAAAATAACATTTGTGTTGGCCACAAAGTTTTTTTTTTTTTTTTTACTATGACTCAGTGTCTGAGCTAGTTTACGCGCACCTTGACTCTTCGAAGTTAAATTCCACTGTCTACTTGCGAGGAACCCAATAAAAGGCGGAGCAAAACTCTGTATAGACTGAATCCAAAGAAATTGATAGCACATTGGCTACAAAGTTAAGTAGTAGGCACTGATGGTGATTACCTCCCTCAAACTGAGACCATTACAAGTAAATGAAAATTTCACACGAATCGATGAATATCCGAATCGATCTACTGTAATCAGGGCGGTCTTTATCCGATTCTGAAACCGCATATTCGGTTTTGGTTTTTAGTTAATAAAAATACATGCCGGTTTCAGATTGGGTTCGCTATTATACAATGCCTGCATAGAAATCCGGACCTTACAAGAAGCCCGAAATTGAACTGCGATATATTACAAAAGCTATCGAACATTATATTTACCCGAACCCAAACCCGAACTGAAATATATTTATAGAAATACCCTTACAAATATATATACACACATGCTAATGGACATCATTTTGAATGCTCATGCAGTAATCTAAATAAAGCCTAAGATTCATACCATGCTAGATATACTTGCAACACACAAATATGTAGATTACATGCCAAACAACTAATGGGGATGATAACCAGAAGACTCTCTTGGTTAATTTAAGAAGGGGAACTTCAGTTTCATATAGATCTAGCTTCTTCAAAACTCAGTTCAATTAAATTTTTGCGGCTTTTGTTTAATTTTTTTTTCTTCTTGTGGTTTTAGGTTGTACATGTGTTTATGTTAGGTCGTGTAATTTTGGACCGCCATTGTTGCATTTGATGATTCGAGCCTTTTATTTTCGAGATTTTGTTGTATTTATCGTTCATGCCAAATCCGAAGTAGATTGGGAATCAACATTTGAAATTCGTTAATCGAGTCACAAAATTGAATTAATTTGAATAATGAAAGACTATCAATCGCAAAAACTAGAAGAAATAATAAATCACGCACGTGGACACACGGATTTACGTGGAAAAATAAAAAACGGGAAGAAACCACGGGAATGAATCATGCACTATAATCATTATGTGAATACAAGAGATCTTACTCAATGTTCGTGTATCCTCACCACGAAGCCTAAAATCTATTTGCCAAATCCACATTAATCACACTTCTGCATGATTGCCGATTCTTGAATCCTCAAGCCTTCCGAACTCCACGAAAGGACTTTGTTCTATAGAAGAGTATTGTTGATGTAGAAAACACCCCTCGAAGATAATTATAAGTATCAAAGATTCATCCGATCTTTTGTAGTTCTTCGAGGTGCACAAAAACCTAGCCGCCGAAAGAGATGGAATATGAAATAATGTGTGCTAGGGTTATACACAGCTGAGATAGTTGTTTTCGACCTAAAAGCTGTTATATATATAAAGCACTGATGGGCAAAAAACTGATGTGGCCGCTGTACATAAATCACCTGTTTTGCTCGAGTAAAATCTTTTTGCTTGAGCAAAATGAATCTGCTTTGAAATCTTCCAAGTAATGAAGGCCCATGTTGCTTGGAGCAATGTTTTGACTAAAAACTAGCGCACTCATGTGGAGAAATAAAAATTAGGCTTATCTATTATTTTGGTCCTTATAAAATGAATCAAGTTTCAATTTCGTCCTTACAAATTTTTACATGTCAATTTCGTCCTTATATTTTGTTATGAATTTCAATGTTATCCTTCCGTTAACTTGGCAAACGGAAATTGCTGTCAATTTCATCCTTTGTTTTGTGTTTAACGATTTTTTAATCGAATTATTTATTTATTTTTTACTTTTTGGATGTGTATTGCATATATATCTTTATGCAAAAAGCAAAAAAGTTTGTTAAAATGCTAAAAAAATTGAGGAAAGACGAAAAAATTACACAACCCTATACAAAACTATTATACCCAAAACTTATCTCAAAACTACCAACTAAAAATAATTAAATAAGAACTAGGAATTAACCCGTATTCCGAGAGAACAGTGGAGTCAGAGTGTCGACAGATTAGCTAAGTTAGTTGGCTTTGTTTGGTTGGAATTTGAGATAAGTTTTGGGTTTGAATAGGGTTGTGTAATTTTTTTCTCATCAATTTTTTTAGCATTTTAACAAACTTTTTTGTTTTTTGCATAGAGACATGCAATACACATCCAAAAAGAAAAATAAATAAAAAATTTGATTAAAAAATCATTAAAGACAAAAAAAACAGATGACGAAACAGTAAAAACTTTTAGGGATAACTAAACTAAATTGCAAACCAAACAAAGTCTACGTTTGCTTGGTCTTCTTGAGAAAAAAATTCAAGATGGCCAAGCAAACGCAGGCTTTGTAACACTATCTCAACAATGGGTTTGATCACTACAATGACATTACAATCCCCAAGTCCTAATTTAATGGGTTTGATCACGACAATTAGCGGCTGCTGACATATTCATGATTTGTTAATCGACTTACTGCTGCAATTTACTCTTGTTTTATACCAGGTGGCGCCTTATGTCCTTTTCTCACCATCCAGCATTAGCTATGCTAGCAATTTCCGTTTGCCAAGTTAACGGAAGAATAACATTGAAATTCAAAACAAAATACTATAAGGACGTATTTAACATGTAAAAAATTTTAAGGACGAAA
This sequence comes from Gaultheria prostrata, assembly GCA_036023075.1. Taxonomy (NCBI): domain Eukaryota; kingdom Viridiplantae; phylum Streptophyta; class Magnoliopsida; order Ericales; family Ericaceae; genus Gaultheria; species Gaultheria prostrata. Next base: position 11,761 of record JAXBDA010000145.1, on the reverse strand, counting down.
TTGAAATTTGATTCATTCTATAAGGACCAAAATAGTAGATAAGCCTAAAAATTACAATATATGAGATTCATTTCCACATTCTAAAACAGACGCTCCAATAAAGTAATATAAAGAGTACAACTCGATAAAAAACAAGAATATACACAAATGTGTATTTTGGTCATTGACGTGCCAACCCCAAAAGGGAGCTCAGCTTATGGAGCTTACAACATCTATTTTAACAAATCGTAATTGTCAAAAGAGAAATGGGCATTCAAACAATGATCGCTCATTTTTCTTAAACTAAATATAATTTGGCCAAGTCTTTATCAATGCCCACTCATAATGATTTTTGGCATGGGCAACAAGCACATTGAGACTTATAAAAAGGATGGCTGATAATGTAAAAATAAAATTGTCGTCGGTACCATCTAGAGTCACATGAGAGGTTCTTTACTCGTAAAAGGGTGTTTGCGAGTCTACTTTTCAGCTTTTCATTTTCAATTTTTTGGCTTTTTGGATTATGATCAAAATGTGTTTTGAATCTGAGATGAGTGTTTGAGAGAAATGTGCAGAATGTATTTTGCAACAGGAGTAGTGTTTGAGAGAATAATTATTAAAATGAGTTATGGATTGCTGGTTACCATTTTGCCCTTGTTTCTTTATTATGGTATTGAAAATGTGCATGAATATTGTTTTTAGCAATTTTTTTAAGTCATATTGAAAATTATTTTTGCATGCCTGTCCCGTCCAATTTTGATTTATTTTTTTACTGAAAAATATTTTTGCTCTTCCTTTTTTGTTTTTGGTAATTGAAAGTCTCCCGTACTTAATAAAAATTATGTAAAATGAAAGTAATCGTCAAAAAATAAAATGAGTTGGTCCAAAAAGATAAAGAAGAAGAACATATACAACCAACATTACACATAAAAAATATTACATAATGACCCGAAATAACCAACAAAGCCTACAAATTGTAACATTACACAAAGCAAGATCCAAATTTAAATAACATGAAAACAAATCTCATTGTACTGTTTTAGGTTCTATACTAACCCATTGCAAGAATAGAACAAAACCCAATTATTTTCTATACTAAACAGAGACACCTTTCTTTGTCTTTTGCAGAAATAGAAATTTTACAAGGGGTATCTCGGGTAGAATGGGTGAGTGTAATTGAGGGGAAAATCCATAATGAGAAGTAGAAACCAAAAAGGAGCTTCAGACCTCCTTTTGCCTTTTAGCCTCGAAAGTGAAATTTAGAGAATGAGTTTCTTGGGAATGGATTTTGAGTTTTGTCATCCAAACACCCAAAATTAGAAAAAGAGAAGTGGAAGGGATCAGCTTCTCTACATATTCCATCTCTCCATATTCTTTGAGACTCTCATTATGTTGAGCAACTTAAAACTCAAAATCGTAATTCAAATTGTTCAACTCATAAAATGCACAAAAAAGAACTATAAATGTGAACAAGTTCAATTTTATTATGTATAAATTGATAGAAAGTGTAATATAAACTTAAACGGTCCACTTTACAGAACAAAAATAAACTTGTTGATCAAATGCATATCAATATCCAATGAAATTATTTTCACATAAAATTATGTTCTTATTTTCAAGTTTTACTTGCCGAATGATTTGGTAACATAAATGTAAGCTTGAGTTGGGCCCATATCATTCGTAGAGGGTAATGACTACAGTACATACTCATTAATTGTAATAGATATACATATTGGATGGTTTATATTGTGTCACCTCATGACAATCATAATATTTTTAGTTTTCATAACTTTAATATTAAAAATAAGTAACTTTTCAAAAATATGATTCATATATAATATTTTGTTGTGTCTCGTAACTTTTTATTCACAAGAGGTTCGATTTGTATCATTTTTAGGAGTGTTTATTATGCACACATAAATAAGAATGTGTATTTTAGCTTTTCTCCTCGTAGAGATATGAAAAAGTGGAGTATGCAGGGCTCATCCAACAAGTGGTGTGAGACGGGTCCAACTTGATACAGTATTTTTTAATTTATTAGTAGTACTCTCTCCGCTCCAAAATTTTCTAATTTTTTTCATAAATTAAAAGTACTCGTTGATATCTAGTAATTTGTTAAAAAAAATGAATTTTTCTTGGAAATTTTTGTGCTATTTTCAAGTTCTCATTTTACAGACCGGATAAAAATTTTGGGACGGAGAGAGTAACATATATTGTGATTGGACCACCGAGATTCCATCAGCATTGGAATCACTTGGCACCTGGCAGCAGGTATAAAGAATGATAAAGACAGCCCCAAGGCTAGAGTGGTACTATTTCGGTTGGTCTGTAGGTTTACTCAACATACAATTAATTAGGATTTGATTCCTATGGTCGAATTACAAAAAGTTACTCCCTTCGTCTCTTTTTAACTGTGTTATTTGAAAATTCCAACTATTATTCTCTCACATCAATTTTTATATCTACTTTATATTACTTACCCTTATCAATATAATAATACCCACTAACTATTTAAAAAAGAATCTACTATTAAGGTAAAATAGAAAATGTACCAATTAACTTTTCAAAACACATACTTATTAAGGGATATCCCAAAATGGAAATGTACACACTATAAAAGGGACGAAGGAAGTAGTAGATTCTTAGGGTCGAATCACAATTTTTTTTTTGTAAATTTTCTAGTTCCAGCATCGATGATTTTCTTTTAACCGAGCCAGAAAAGAGATTGGATGAAGTGCACATAAACTGAAATGGACATCTGACTGTTTAACAAGGAAAAAAAAAAAAAAACATACTAGTATCTTCTCTGGGTCATTTTTGGACATGTAGCCAAAATATCTGTTCCACGTGGGCCTCCAACCATGTGACCGTGGCACGATTTACGGGACAAAGTTTGCTTAATTAATTAACATATGTTAAAAGATCCAAATTCATACCTTTTCTTTTTCAACAAAGCTTGACTTTTGAATATATGATCGAGCCTTTTATGAAAAAAATAAATAAATTGTGCCACCTACAGCGCAAGAGGGAGTAAAAAGGGTACCTGTAACATCATAAATGAATAAATTTTTGTATACTGTGATGATACGATAGCGTAATTAACCTTGCCGAATTTGCCGGCCTTTCAGGAAAAAAAAAAAAACACCCTGCTTGCCGAATTTTATTATAGGGTTGAAATCTATCACCTGGTTCGGAAGGGTTTTTGAGAACCCGTTATCTAAACTCTTGAAAACCCTTGTTGAAAACCCAAATGAGATTTTGAAAATCGATTCTCAAAACCCTTCAAAAAATAAAAGAAGAGAAAACCCATTGAGGAAACCGAACGAGGGAGGGTTTCGAAAACCCAAACGAACAAGCCTATAAATATCACTAATCTTTGCAAGAACCCCAGAGTACTGCTCGTTCTCATCGACAAGGGCTTGGGTCTCAATGTTAGCCTCCCCGGACTGCTCTACGGTTAGTTTTTTTTTTTTCAATTCGTACCTCCACCTGAGAAACTAATTCCACTCCAGATGGAGGAGATTATGAGATTGAAAGTAATTCCCTTTATTTGAAGCAAATCAGGTTTGGACTACTGAGCCCAACATTCTTTTTGGTAGATAGTACTGAGCCCAACATTACCAACATATATGATCACCTAATTGGGCCTATATATATTTTTAAGACAATTGGATCCTCTAGTAACAAAGATGTTCATCCCATAGTTGGGCTTGGGCACCAGAGTGGTTCAATGTTGGGCAATTGACAGGCCGGTCTACCTACGGAAGATTAATTACCACTGACTCAAAGCTTAGGCTCTGTTTGGAACATGTGGAAGAGAAAGAAAAAGAAGAGAAAATAAAATGGGAGGAAAGTGAGAGAAAAGTGGGAGGAAAATTTCACTAATCACAATACTAAGATTTTTTATTTTCTCTCTTCTTTCCCTCCAAACCAAACAAGAGGAGGGAAATTTTTTAACCTTCTTTTCTTTTCTCTTATTTTCCTTAAAGTCTGGAAATGCACCGCTAAGTCCCACTGAAAATTTCTCACAATTTAACCATTCCTATTCGTGTGTGCTATGTGGCCCCATTACGTGTAAAATTCTAGAGTGTGAGGTAATTCTACATGGGCACAATCTCTCTCTCTCTCTTCAACTCCCCAAATCGTGTGAAAGTGCCTAAATTCTAGGATACCATATGAAAGTGTCTTAACCTAAACCCTAGGTTACCCTATGAAAAGTGTCCAAATCACTAAAACCCTATGATAGGAAATTGCACCCTAAATCTAAACCAAAAAAAAGAGTGACTTACCAAAATGGTAATTAAAAAGAATGGACTTACCTTAATGGTAATTAGGTGCTTTTTTTTAGACTCAGAGGTAAAAATCTGTTCAAAATCAATGTTTACCAAGCCTCCAACATACGATCACCAAATTGGGCCTATATACTATTGGATCGTCTAGTAACAAAGGTGTTCATCACATAGTTGGGCTTGGGCATTGGACTGGTCCAATGTTTACCAAGCCTCCTCGGTACCTAGTTGGTGTTTCTCATATCCATAGGTCAGGGGCTCAAGGCCCGGTAAGAGAAGAAGAGCTAAGAGTGGTTCAATGTTGTGTATTACTGTCCTAAATAAGTCACTTGACTTATTTTTCAATTTTCTCTTTTTTTTTCACATTGATCCAAAAATCTCCCGTTTCATTCAAAAGCGTATTGAATGAAAATGGAGGTTTTTGGATCAACCACTTACGCACGTCCGATGGAGCTGATTTCTCGTAAGGCCCTTTGGGAAATTATTCTAAGATGATTGAACGGCTCAGATCATTTGTCTGAGACCACAACTAAGTCTCCGAGACCGATCTTTATATGGCCTGTACAAGGAGGTCGATACGATTTACTGTTTTGATAGGAGGGAGAAAAATGCAGTGTTCACTTGTTCCAATCATGTTAAAACAAAAAACTTGTTCCAATCATTAATGGATTGCGGACATTCATAGCTGAGTAGGTCAAAAACTATAGCTTGTTTTCACATTATGGTATGGATAGAGTAATCATTCGTCGAAGAATAGTCACGTGGTGCTCCGAACAACTCGGGCATCATACATTCATATGGAACCTAGACCTTTTTTTTTTATAACCGGATGTCCGGGCCAGCTTGGGCACACATCGACTAATTTCGGGCTCTAGAGATAATGATCAGACATAACCCTCAGTGACCCTAAGAGATTGCTGGGAGCAAACTCCTACATCCCAAGGTAAGAGTCGTAAGACTACTTTGCCAACCTTTTAGGATTTTGCAACCTAGACCTTACGCATGATGGCATTAGAGTGTCCCAAAGCACTACGTAGCTGAGCACCGAATAATTTGACGTATGGATAAAATCTATCAGCTCCAATTCTATGAACGCCATGGATTGTTTGATTGATTGAGACGCGGACAACAGGGTAAATTATATGTTTGGTGGAACCCTCCATATCTAATCATGTCCCTTCTTTCATTTGCGATTCCTTTATCGTTGTGGTCGTCTTTTTAATTAACACCCATTTAGACTCCGTTTGGTAGCTTCTTTTTTTATTTTTTGGTTTCTCTTTTTTGGTTTATGGGTGTTTGGCAGCCAAGGGGAGAAAGAGATTTCCCAAAAACTGTTTCTCCATTTTTGGGGATGGAGAGAAGAAATCAAAAAGAGGTTCACACATCTTTTTCAACTTCTACTTATGGATCTCTCCCATCTCTCTCTCCCAAAATGCATTCTGGACATTTCTCCTAAACACTCATCCCAGATTCAAAACTCATTCTGGCCATAATCAAAAAAATCAAAAAGCCAAAAAATTAAAAATAAAAAGTAGGCTCACAAACACCCTCTTAGGTTTCATGGTTTTCATTTCCTAGCTTTTGTCTCTACAAAAGCTAATAAAAAAATTGATTTTCCCCCCTTCTCTTTTCGCATTTGTCAGGTGGGAGGGGTCCAAGTTTATAAATAACAGCCACCACTTGTCAAATTTTTGATCTGCTAATACCGTTATACTTTGATAAACCAGTTATATAGGAAAAATCATATACGTATCGGCTAATTTAGGCTATGTATCCATTTGCTTTTACTTCACACTGAAGATCATAGCCACTACGACTTCGAGTTAGTTCCCAAGGATTGATCTGGGTGCGATAATGATATTTCAAAATTCATGCTAACTACAACCAATTTATCTTCCTAAAGTAAGTTTTCGATGCTCCAAATACTATTTTATTGTTGATATCGTTACATGTCTCGATACCAGTATTGAATATTATTGGGGAGAGCCAAATATTTTAAAAAATGTTGCATATGATGAACATACGTGCACATGTAGTATTTATTTATACAAGGATTCCACGTTCATATTTCTCTCTTTGTTTGAGACTTGTGTTTTTGTATTTTCATTCTTTTGTAAATTTAAACTGTAATTTTGCAAATCTTCAAAAAAAAAAAAATCAAAACTAAAACAATGTAAGATAATTTGATCAAATCATGAAAACAGGGATCATGAGCTGTTAAAGATTTTCTTTTCAATGATTGAAGGCATAATCTTATTTATGTCGGAGAATATTCATGTTGGGGTTGGTAAAGTACTTCCCTATTTTCCACAAACATACTTTTCAAACTCATAGTAAGCTAATTTTCACTAATATTTACTTTAGTTGAACCTACTGGAACCTAAGTAGGGATGAGAATTTATGACACGATACGATAACACGATACGAAGTTAGCGAATTAGTGTTGAGTATTTCTGACATGAAACACGTATACGACCCGACCCGAGAACACGATTAGTAAATAGGTCAGGTTCGGGTTCAACCCGCATAACCCGAGAATGACACGAATTTAACCTGTTCGTCTATTCGTGTCGACACGGTAACCCAAGAATGACACGAATTAACCCGCATAACTCGAGAATTAACCTGCATAACCCGAGAATGACACGAATTAATCGTCTCAATTTGTGTTGGGTTCGGGTCAAATTTGTCTAAATAGGTCGTTTACAAGTTCATCGTGTCAACTCGAACACGACACAAATATTAGCAGGTTGGGTTAGGGTTCGGTTTTTCGACACGAACTCGGTTTGACACAAACCCGATTCGACACGACACAACACGACCCGACGCCCACCCCTAAATCTAAGTGATTAATTACCAATGCTATGGGTATACCACGCACGCATACCAAATGCACACCAAACTTACTCTTACACGGAAGAGTCTGAATCTTACCTGGAAGAGTTAGCTTGGTGTGCATTTGATGTGCGTAAGTGGTGTACCCATCACGTTTTACATTACCAAAAACAAGGTATTTGTTCTCTATCATCTCATTGATTTCCATAGATTCACGTCTCTACAAAAGTGGTACATAACTAATAAATCTTCATTTGAGAACTCAAAAAACCGATAAGGAATATTTAAAATTTCCATGATGCATGTCAAGGTCGACGTAAATAGTTATGATCATCTCTCTAAGAACTTAAGTTTTCAGATGAGCTAGTGATTTATAATTTTACAGGGGATAAGATTAGACACAACGTCATATGTTTGAACCACTCGGAGTTTTCATGCGCCTAATTATATTCATTAATTTTGATTTAGATGAGAGGTAGTCAGCATGCAACTTGAAATATAATTAAGACATGACAACTTATAGAACGTTATTTTTAATGCTTGCAAGGATCTACAAATCCATGCATTGAAAAGTAAATCTATGGTGAGAAACATCCAAATTCATGATGATTTAGTTAATTAACGGAATAGTATTTATTTGTTTTTTTATTATTAAAAGCTGATTTACTTAGCTTGTGTTAAAATTAGAAGAATTAGTCATGAAAATGTAGAACAAATCACACGTTACGAATTTTGGCCTTGCGTGAGCTTGACTCTGGAACCAAATTGACCGGTAGCACTCTCTAGTCTCTATTGCCTTTTCTACCAAATCCAATTTAATTAGTTGATTGAATTTCGTTTACTTTTTGTTTGCATATTTTTTTTGGGTAATAAATAATATCACGATGAACTGGACTAATCTCTCTAACCTCTCCCGCAGTTTGATTAGCCACTTGCAACGATCCCGGTTTAGTACAATAAACAATTATATAAAAATGGCCTAAACCTCTTTTTTCCTGATTTTCTTTATTTGCACAACTTTTTGTTTCTTGAACATGAAAATCCATGTCATACACAACTAACATTCAAGGGTTACGTACATATAAAAACCTTAAAGATTATAAAATGAACTCAGATGATAACTAACTACAAATTAAGGTGAAGGTGCTACAATCGGCGACTAAAATTGTTTTGGTCGCCGAATTTAGTCGCCGAATGTGTTTTTTCTTGTAGTGTGTAATGCCGTTTTCTCTTCTTATCGTTTTAATCTTTGTGTTATTTCAGACGTTAACAATGTCAAAAAAAAAAAAATTATATACAGACACAGACACACACCTATACATTTAGTTGTATATATATTTTCATTTGATAAGTTAATTTTTTCCAAGGGGTCCAAGTAATTATTCCGCCACCTTCTATAGTAATGATCATTTTTGCTAGGAAAATCTATTGACCACACATTTATTTGGAAATCATACACTTGATAGTGAAGTCCACACAAATGTATGGTAAGAAAAGGCCCCTGAGCACCATGTTAGGGTGTTTGAGAAGCAATTAATAATTTTCCCTAATATTGGAGTTTCTTTATGCCTCCGACGTCTTATGGGGCCCAAGCTTATGACATGTTGCAAATCGCAATCGAAACTATGGCAAAACAAATATATACACATATTATAGCGAAAAATTTATTGCAACTTTTTTACAATATTTTTTCGACATTCTTACTGAGCACCATGTTATGGTTGGTTTATCATATCAAAAGTTACCATTAATCTATCTTTTTTTTAGTAAATTTCCTTTATAGATACAACTATTTCCAACAGCTTCCTGATAGATTTGTTCGATAAGATAAAATACGATGCAACATGATTTTTTGCTGCCTCTTGACAGATTTTATGTCTGTTATAGGATTTTGTATTTTTTCTGTGAGATTTTAGGCAAGAGGAAATTGGAGAAAGAAGATTAGAAGAGATAAACAATTGAATGATTAGGGGAGAACCATTTGAAAGATTATGAGAGTATAATATTGTGACAAATTCTAGAATTTGTTATAAATTTTTTTGTCACTTTATACATGTCAATTTTTCATCGGCGACAACAAAAGTTTGTCACAAGTGTGGCTGACTGAAATTAATTAAAGTAACTCAACCAGACCAAAGACAATTGACTGAATTTCCACCCAGCCAATCTTGCCCGCTCTATAAACCAGAGGTATTATTGAAGCACACCTTAGATGAAATAAATTCACAAGTACATCATCCGGACCTTTTTATTTTTGTGGCCATGGGATACATACAATCATGGAATATTTATAACGAACCAACATTAAAGATAGATAATAATAATTCCATCAGCGACGGCCATTTATTCGTACTTGTGCGCCGAGACACTTATTTAATTAAGTAGCTCCGGAAGTAGCAGCTAGCCCTGAACAATGGTTTAAACAATTTCATAAGCAAAGCTGATGTTTTATTTTTTATTTATTTTTTATTTTTTTGGGTAAATTAGCTTGAAATAGAAAAAAAGGATAATAAAATATACAGCCTACAAGAGGCATACCCCAGGAGGAAAAGAAAGAAAATAAAAGAGAAGAAAAATCTAAAACCTACATGCAACAAAACAGATAACCAACAAAGCTCAACGCACACTTCAAAGAAGAACACTAAAACACCAAACAAAGAATGACATGTGAGTCTCAAGAACTAAGTTCTTGAAGCCTTTAACGTCTTGATTTTCTCATGAAGCTTCTTTTTGTTTTGATCTCTAGTGGATGAAGGAGTTAAGAAATCACCCACCACCCGTTTCAAATTATGTTGAGGACCAATGAAATCGCCATCCAAGGGGATTCTTGGAGGCTCTCGAAACCTTGTAGACCGACGGAGAGTCACGGGGAGAGGTTCTTGGTGAGGACTACCTTGACCATCGAGAATCAGGATAGCGTCACAAGATACAACCTCTGTAACATCTAACTTTGATTCCTCCACAGCGGAGGAGGCACCCAAATCCTCACATTTCTCAAGAATGTCAAAAGCATTAGAAGAGACACGGATGCACGAAGATATGGCCACCGGCATGTCCGGAGTTTGAATTTTCCTCTTCACAACCTCTACCCAATCATCCTTACTTTCTCTAATTACTCCCCCCTCTACTTTTCACTCATGAGCAACCGGGACATCTTGTCCTACTCTTTCCTTGGCCTTTAGCTCTTGAAAAATTGGGACAACTTGTCTTACTCCTTCCTTGGCTGTCCACACAGGAGGAGGTGAAACTTTGGGCTTATTAGTGCAGGTGTTAGTAGAATGGCCAAAGATCTTACAGACACTGCAGGTTTGAGGTTTCCATGGAACTTCCACTCTAATTTCGTATGGCTCTCCGTAACCCAAATTCACTACAAAGGACTTAGGAATCTCCTTCGCCGCATCCACTTCAACACAAACTCTAGCAAACATCAATCTACTGTGATTTTGCGTAAAATCATCAAGGTAAAGAGGGTTGCCGATGACACTAGCAATACTACTCAATCCATCAATTGTCCATAATTCAAGGGGAACATTGAAGAATTTAACCCAGACAAGTACACTAGAGAAGACGCTCTTAGTAAGATGCATTACAGGATGCCATTTCTTAATCACAATATGTTTGCCCCCGCAAAAGTATGGACCATTCTCAAGAATGGAGTCCAATGTGTCCTCATCCCTAAAGTTGAAAACAACAAATCCATTATCTAAGGTGATCACATCCTCAACAGCAATTTTCCATACTCGTAGGGTCCAAGATCTAACTTGAAAGTAGGATAGACTTTTATCAACAAAATATCCTACAATTGCATGTTTCCATTTCAATGCCTCATTTTCAGAAATCTTAAGTGGAATCATGACTTGATTATTCACATACTCTATCGGAAACCTCTTAAGGTGTTTACTTAGCTTTGCATGTTTTACCCATGATAGACTTAACTACTCTCTTGTTGTCCCTCATAATGCAAAGAGAGAGAGAAAGAGAGGGAAAGACGTACCGGAAGCCAGTCGGAGCTCCGACAAGGTCGCCGGAAAACTGCCGAAAAGTCTCGACGGAAAACGAATGGCCTGAAGTGGGAGGAAGCCCTCGGCCCAAGGAGCTTGAAAAAGTAAGTGGTTAAGCTTGACGGTACTCCGTTTGACGTAGATCTTGAAAAAGTAGGTTGGAGCTCCGGCAATGTCGCCGGAAAGCTGCCGGAAAATCTCGCCGGAGAAGAATAAGAATAACCTGATGTGGAAGAAGGCCCTCGGCCCAAGGAGTCCAAATATGTATATGGTTAAGCTTGGAGAAGCTCCGTTGGCCGTAGATCGGAATTTGAACGTGAATCTAAAGATGGAGCTCTGGAAGGTCTCTGACTCTTTCAAACTTCAAATACAGATGACACAAACAGCTCTGCTACCACTAGTTCTAAATTGGGGTATGCGTGAACAGGACCTGCAGGCGGCAAGGTTCAATGGAAACCCTGAAAACCCTCTCTGGTATTGCGCCCCCTCAAGCCATCATACATGTTGCCAGAAGGAACCTCTTTATCATTAGATGCACAAAATTACAAGTTTAGTGAGGAGCCATACATGATTTAATTTTTAGAACGATCAATTAATCATGGGATCTGCTGATAACAAGTACTAACAATCGATTCTAATAAATTCATGATTAAGCAA
>JAXBDA010000144.1:59970-113582 GCA_036023075.1 Gaultheria prostrata | reverse complement strand
TTAATGTTTGAATGTGTTATAGGTTCCTCTCCAATTAGTAAGGAAAATTTACAAACAAAGAGAGAGAGAGGTGGGGTGGTAAAAAGTAAAATAAATCCAGTGCAGGGACTTGAACCCTGGTGGATAAGGAAAAAAGTCATGCACCTTAACCATAGAGGCAAGTGCACTCTTTGTTAGGATGTTTCCTATTTTTATATTTATTATAATTCGTTTTGCGATTTTTTTTTGGTGATATTTTTGAAACGGGGGTGGCATGTGCCACCTCCCCCCACTCTTGGGCTCCGTCCCTGTGTGGGATGCCGGAGGAGCTGGGTCGCCGGTAGGACCGCCGGTGGTGGAGCACGCGAGCTCTTGCCTCTCTTTGTCTCTCGTTGTCTGATGAAATGGGGAGGCCCGATCTGAAGTTTGAGTTTTTCATTTTTTTTTTCCAGCAAGCCCATAACGTCGTTTTGGGCTGTTGGAGAAGTTTGTTGGAGCTCCTTGCTGTATGCGTATCATTTTCCATGTAAAAAGAATGACTTGTGGAAAAATAATGTCGAAAATACAGAAATATACCTTAGTGAAAACTCGCTTTTAAGTCATCTATACAAACCATACATTGTGTCCTTACAGGGATTTGATTTGTCTTATCTTGCTACTTTACTAAGAGCTTGTTCTAAAAAATTGTCATTTTTTTGGCAAATTACAGTCTGTTTTGGTTTTTTGAATTGATATATTAGGAGAGAGAATAATCTGTTTCGTAGAACGTAAAAAAATAATTTGAAAAAAATAAATGGACAATTTTATGCAACAAGCTCTCAAAGGCTTCCTAACTTTTTTCTCCTAATTTTAATTTGAAGCATTGTAGGAGAGGGCTTCGATTAAACCTTGAACCCACATATTGGGACGTCCATCTTTATATTAATGATGAGATGGTGAATTCTTTTGTCCTTTGAGCCCACACATTTAGGGTGGACTCGGAGCTCTGCTGTGCTTGGGGATGGTAAGTTCTGCCAATCCATTTTAGTCGTTCATTTATGTAATTAATGACAAATTCACAGATGAATTTTTACAAGTAATAATTAATTCTTATTGATAAGAGTTTAAAAATATATCAAAATCATTTATTGTCTAGATGAACTAACTCAGATTAAAAATTGATAGGACCTGCCCTCCGTTAAAAGACAGGAGCCCTCGGGTTCCAAGGGGTATGGTGTGAGATTTAAAAAAGGAGACTTTTGAACTGGAGTAGGGACACTTATGACTTCTCTGGTTCACAGCTAATAAGTGGGACTCACCAAAACTATTCACAAGATTTTTTTATTTTTTTTACCACATGTAAGAAGTGTTACTTATTAGTAGATGGTAATGAGACTTAATCCTTGGTCTTACTCTTATGCATCGGGTATATATGTTCTAACGTACCTACCACTGCACTTGTAAGGACCCTATTGCATTTCTGTTAGAACAATGGTAAAGCCTTACCGTGTGCTATGGGCACGAAAATATCTCTCTCTCCACACTAAACCTAGCCGCTGTTACCATCCCCCTTACCAGGTAAGCTTGGTCCGGACAAACGGGGAGGCGGCGGCTGCGCATTTTAATTGTGTTTTGACCTAATTTTTTTGTACTTTCTTATAAATAGGAGTCGTGTGGCCTCCTAGGGTTATGTCTTGAGTTGTGATTATAGATATCTAGGGTTTGGAGTCGTCTCTTTCGTGTATGTGAGACATTGATGCTCTATTAGGGTTTCTAATAGAGATTGGTTCCTAGATATCTATTGGTTGCTTCAACTCGAGTAATGGGTATAGCCGGCTCTTTGTACTTCTCCCCATTGATAGTAAATCCTCTTGCCTTTTCCCCGTGGACGTACCTCTAGAGCTTCGTGCTTGGGGGGACCACGTAAATTTTGTCTTGTTTTTTTGTTGTTTTTCTTTATATTCTCATACTTCGGGTTTCGCCACAACAAATTGGTATCAGAGCTCCGAGTTCATACTGAGGCTTTTTGGTTTTCCACTGCGTTTATGTATTCGGGGTTATTTCAATGGCGACTCGCTTCGAAGTTGAGAAGTTCGATGGGCATAGTGCTTCTTTCAGTTTGTGGCATATTAAGATGAAGGCTTTGCTGGTGCAACAAGGAACAAGCAAGGCTTTGGTGGGGAAATCAAAGAAGCATGCTAATATGCAGGATAGTGTTTTTGAGGATCTTGATTCGAAGGCACTCAGTTCGATTCAACTGTGCTTAGCCAATGATGTGCTTCGCGAGGTCGGGGAGGAAGATTCGGCAGCCGGGATTTGGTTGAAGTTGGAGAGCATCTATATGATGAAATCGCTAACCAGCCGGTTGTATTTGAAGCCTCGCCTTTATACTTTTCGTATGAAGGAAGGTACGCCCATAAAAGATCATTTAGATGAGTTGAACCGAATTATTATGGATTTAAAAAATATAGATGTTTCGATTGAGAGCAACTCCAACACATGCCATTTTCTTTAAAATGAAGAGTGGAAGTGACGTATTAAGGGGAGATTTTGTAATTTATGCCCTCTTTTCCTCAAAAAGTTATACTGTTTGGAGGGACCCATCCACTTTTTTGTCACATCCACTCTTTAAATTTAATTTTGGCTCTTTGTTGATTAAAAGAGGACATAAATTACAAAATCTCCCCTCGATATGTCACTTCCACTCTTCATTTTAAAGAAAATGGCATGTGTTGGAGTTGCTCTGATGATGAAGATCAAACCCTAATTGTTTTGTGTTCTTTACCTCCATCAGATGATCACCTTGTGACTACCTTATTGTATGGGAATGATACGATTTCCATGGAGGATGTGAAATCTAGTTTATACTCGAAAGAATTGAGGAAAAAAGTGTTCGGTGAGAGTAGTGTTCATGATGATCAGGCGTTGGTGGTGCGAGGAAATATTGGGAGGGTTTCGGGCAGTAGGGGATTTCTGGCTCTAAAACCACATATTTGGATGGAGTACAGTGTTTTTATTGCAAGAAATTTGGGCACATGGTGAAAATTTGTCCCAAAAAATAGGGACAAGTTTGTGGAGAAGGATGGTTTAGTTGTTGCTAGTCTTGCTGAAGAAGACTCTAATGATTCAGGTCTTGCTCTTTCGGTGGGGGTCGATGATGTCCGTTTGGATGCCACGTGGGTTTTGGATTCTGGTTGTTCTTACCACATGTGTCCGCATAGAGATTGGTTTGATGCATGGTTCACGGTGGTACAGTTCTTATAAGGAATAATTCTCCCTGTAGAATTGTTGGGATGAGAGCTGTTAGAGTTCGGATGCAATATGGATTTGTGAAGACATTATTTGGTGTTCGGCATGTACCAGAATTGAAGAGGAACCTTATCTCGTTGGGTGCTCTTGACTCTGTGGGTTGGAAGTATACCTGTGAAGGTGGAGTTTTGAGTGCGTTGTTGGGTGCTCAAGTTTTCTTGAACGGTCAGAAATTGGGTAACCTCTATGTGTTTAATGGTAGCACAATTTTGGTGCTTCGTCGTTGGGATCTTCATCTGTGGTGAATTCGGATTCAACTATTGGGAGCATACGAGAGGGCATACAAGGCTCCGTGGTGGGGTCATGGGGCTCTGCGGTAGAGTCTGTTAACTCCGTGAGGGGTTTGAGCACGTCTTCTGTGGCATCAGGATGGATGCATTGGGTCGACAATTGGTGGAAGATGGTTGCTTGTTTGGGATTTTAGCTCTGGGTGGAGTTCAAGCGGATCTTCGTGGGCATTCTTAGAGGGATGCATTGGGTGAGCGGTACCCGTTTGAAGATGGAAGGCTCAATTTGGTGGCACGAGCGGTTGGGTTTCTAAATCGTGTGCGCAAGGTCAATCAGTGGTGCTTGAGCCTTACGAGTTGGTGTTGTTGGTGATCGCCCCGTGAGGGGCATCAGGGGGGGAAGAGCGAGTATTGAGAGGATTGCACTATGTTGTTGGCTTGGATGAGAATTCAAGTCAAGGTGGAGATTGTGTGGAGATATGCCTTAAATTCAAGACGTTTGAAGAAGGGTACAAATTTCGGTGCGAAAAGGTCAGTTTCAGCATCTCTGGACCGGACCAAGGGAAGTCGGTTCCGGACCAGCGAATCTGGGATGTTTTGGAAGCTTACAGCATCTCTCGTTCGGACCGGGGATTTTCTTAGTCCAGACGAAGGGTCCCGGTTGGTCTAGTTTTGCTCCAGCATCTCGGGTCCGGACCAAGTTAGCTTGGTTCGAACTAACGGGGCGGTGGCTGCGCGTTTTAATTGTGTTTTGACCTAATTTTTTGTACTTTCTTATAAATAGGAGCCTTGTGGCCTCTTAGGGTTATGTCTTGAGTTGGGATTAGAGATATCTAGGGTTTGGAGTCGTCTCTTTCGTGTGTTTGAGACATTGATGCTCTATTAGGGTTTCTAGTAGAGATTGGTTCCTAGATATCTATTGGTTGCTTCAACTAGAGTTGCGGGGTATAGCCGGCTCTTTGTCCTTCTCCCCATTGATAGTGAATCCTCTTGCTCTGGACGTACCTCTAGAGTTTCGTGCTTGAGGGGGGAACCACGTAAATCTTGTCTTGTTTTCTTGTTATTCTCATACTTCGGGTTTCAGCATAACAACACCCCCCTTTGGATGGAGGGTTCTCAAGAGATAAGAAAGGGTTCTACGAGAAAAAGGGATTCTCACCCCTATTTGGATGACACCAGCGACGAAAGAGAGAAGGAGAGGGTGAGATTCCGAATCCCCTTCAAAGCTCCATTTCCTTTCTCGTCAAAAGTGGCGCAATTCCACGAGAAATGGAAGACGAACGGGTCGTCATCGACTTCCGGCAGCCGTGCGGTCCACCCCTTCGTCGGATCGTCATCGTACTTGCACCGTTGTCTTCGACTCGTCAAGGAGAAGCTAGATCTGTGATCAAAATCAAGTTTTGAAGTCGTCGGAGAGAGTTTGGTCACCGGAATAGGATATAGATAATATGATTTCTCACCGGTATTTGGATGACTAGGTGAGAAACCACTCCCTTTTCTTTCTTTTCTCCCTAATAAGGGAGATCACTCATATCTCTTTTCTTTTATCCCCTCACCAGCCAAAGGGGCTGTGAGAGAGAATATAACAAGTAGCCGGAATGGATTGAACTTTTAAGAGCATCTGCACTTGACTCGCTACCTCTCATTGAACGCCCCACTAAATAGCAAAATCAGAAAACTCTCATACATCAGGCTCTCCTCCTCCCTAGCTACTTTGCCATTGGTTTAACTTTGCAACACTGTCTCGTTTGTTCCTGCGAGCCACTATTCATCACATTAGTATTATTTTACTATTTAACATGTACCCACTATGAGTCTTTTGTGATTCTATTTTTTTATAATTGGATGTCCGGGTCAACTTGCATGCACCTCGACTAATTCTGCGGCTTTGAAAGGTAACGATCGGGTGTAACACTCACTGGCCCCAAGGTTTAGGATTGTTGGCCTCCGTGGGATACGAACATGCCACCCTATGGTGAAACACTTATTGTTTTCTCATGCCTACTTTGCCAATCCCAATGGGTTGTTATTTGGTGAAAAAGTTTGTATTTGTTAAATTTCGTGAATAGTTTTGTCTTTAGTGAAATTTTTAATGTTCTTTTCCTAATTTTTGCTTTTCAAATTTTTTTGGATAGAGATGAACTAAAGATGAAACAATTTATAGGTCGCGGTGGATGAAAGTTAACAACAAATGGTCTTATAATACTCTATAAATTTAGAATAGAGGATATAGCTATTTCAAACACGACCGTCGCAATATTGAACAAGAATAATATGATTGTTAAAGTGCACAATTTTGCATTAAGGTAATTCATTTTCACAATTCTCTTGTGTATAGCAACATTTTTTTTTTTATCCTTTTGCAAAACATTCATTTAAAAATGCGCACATATTAGAGTAAATATGGTTATTTAAATTAAATAACATTTCAATATGTGGTAATTACAATAAGAAGAAAATATTATATTAATACATCATAAGTTAGAATAGAGAGTCTGATGCGTAGGCAAGTTAAAAGTGAATAGTTAAAGTAATAAAGTGACTTTTTAAAATGTAATTTGGTCCAAAATTTGAAGAGTCAAATGCGGATGCTCTAATAAGGATCTACTGTTGCGCTCTTTTACTTTTACCCTTCTCCCTTTTTCAATCGACTTGCTCAGTAAGAGAATTCTATAAAACTACTACAACATTTTTTTTGATAACTCAGGTTTCCAGACGAGTTTACGCGCACATTAAATGAGAATGGAGTAAACTCCTAGTGGTAACAATTAACAATTGATAATGCTTTAGAAGCTTTAATGAGTGGGTAATCCTATGTTCTAGAGTGTTCTAATTAGGAGTTTGTTAGAGTACGTGCCAAATTTTAAAAACCGCTTGGCACTTATAGAGGAGAGAGAAAGGAAGACACGTAAAAGGTAGGACTAATCATTTGATAATAAATACGTATATTTTTTAAGTATATATTTAACTTGTTTAAACGTTAACTACACCATTGAAATACTCATTCAATTCTTAAACTAACACATTCATAACACACATCAATGAAATCCCACTTTTAGTATAGTTTATGAGACACTTTTTTTTTTTTTAAAGCCCATTGAGCTCGCAAGGCTTGCAGTATACTCTAACATAGTGGAGTACATTTTAAAGGAGATGTAACTTTATTATTTTATTTGACAATGATCAATGATCAAGCTTTTAAAGCATGTTTTGTGTTGAGTAGCTCGTTTGTACTAGTACTGTAATAGGGCCTGCTTGTTGGGAGGAAAATGGCAAGTAGCTAGGGAGGGTCCTTATCTAGTGTTTAGTTGACTCTAAGCACCTAGATGGCTTGGTTGTCCTTCGAATAAGCTAATAGTACTATTTTCTTCTTTTACTTCACTTTCTATTACTTATCTTTTTCTCGCTAATCAAAAGGACCCTAAAAGTATTTTAAATTTTTTCCCCCTTATTAATAAGCTTAATTTTCTCAAGTTGCATTGCCGAGGCCAAAGCAAGAAAAAGTGAGCCAAGGAGTATTTGTCTAATATAACACGAACAAACAAACAACCTCTGATGAGTATACCACTTGGCAAACAAAAACAAAAAAAAAAAACACACGCGGGGGGGCAGCCTCCCATCACAAGTGTCCACCGCGTGTCATATGGATTGGAACTACTACATACTAATGACTCGACATAGTACTAAAAATATATTCCTTCCTTCATTCACCAGTACACATATATGTACATGAATACAACAACTGCATTTATGTCTGCATCTGCATGCGCAGATTTTTACAATTAACAGTCTTCTTCTTCTTCTTCTTCTAAGGACAGAAAACGATAGAGATAGAGGTAGAGAGAGGTTTGATTGAAATAGGTAGAGCTTTACTCCATTGGAATAGGCCGGATATAGCAGTTTTCAGTTGTTAAACAAACGGGAGGGAGATCAGAGGGGAAGAAGAGTGGTTGTTTGCGACGACACATGTGGATACGCCCTTGTCCTTGCCCCGGCGGCCTCGCTTGCAGGCACGCAGCAGTTGCATCATCCATTTCTTTTCTACTAGTATTTATTTATTTATTTTATTTTTTTTTAATTCTAGGAGAGTATTACTCCCCTATTATGCTCGCATGGAAAAGTACTGTTTATAATGACATACTAATGACTTCGACTGGAGGTGGTAATTTTTTCAATCTAATCCATGAACCTAACCTAACCTAACCTGCCCATATTGTATTTTGGGTTTATATGGATTCAAAATGGGTTCAAAGTTACCGATACGTATAACACGTATATTTGAAAAGGAAAGCATGCAAGCACAGCACGGTAAAGCAGCTTTGCACGGTCCACGCATTGGGATACGTTTTACTAAGAAAATTGACACACTGACAAAATCAAAATCTAGAGACCCCAAATTGGGTTTCCTTTGTAAGTAGTAATACGGAATACATTCACTTCTATACGATGAGTAGAGAGTAGCTAGCTGAATCTTACCAACTACTCCATAAATGTGCGTCAGATATCTATCTAGCTCTTGATATAGTAGTACTATTAAAGTTTCTTATAGTAGTATTATGAAACTGTGAATCCATCCAGTACATAAATATAGTACTAATGGTATTGATAGCAGGTGTTCAGGTGGTGGGGTATGTGATGATGGGGGAGATGAAGAGAATATGGAGCACAAGCGGTGCTCATGTGGAGCTAGAGCACTGTGGTTGCAATTCCTCACCTCATGTGGAATGTGGTGTTGGCTGCTCCTGTCTCACCTGTGCCTCTTAAGTCTCACTAATTCCCAACAATTATAACCTCCCTCACCTCCTGCTCTTCTTATCTTTTCTTTCCGACTCAGCTCGTTGGCTTTGTTTACTACTACTATACTAGTACAACAATTAGAGTCAATTGTGTTTAATTTTGACATTTAACAAGAAGTTTCTGGTCTTGTACAAGCTAGTAGTATTGAAGTTTGGCGATATATTTAGAAGTTGTGGGTTTTTAATGTATTCAAATGATTGGTGTATGGTGTACGTAGCCTACTTTCTCTACATTGGATACAATACATTTGGGCCAGTGCCTCTTAATAAAACTCCATTCACAGGCCAGAATTGACTTCAGATACTTCAAAAAGCTGAACTTTCATTTGGGTTTCCTAGTCCCCCATATTCCATAATTCTCTCCTCTCTTTCAGATTGGTATAAATTACAGACCCCTCTTAACCTTCGACAAAATATATGGACTGCCCTTTACATCCAAGAAGACAATGTGAGAAAGGTAGGTGTACTTTCGGTGTCGTAGTCTGTTTTCTTTGCGAAAGATGCACCTTCAGTTATTCAAGGCCGATGCACGAGTGATGTGCAATCTTACAACATTCGTCACTACTTGTAGTTGTCTGGGTATGCGGAAAGAATAGGTCAAAAGAATTCCAGCAGAATCATCACTAAATAAACCACAGGTCTTAAAAATCCCAGTAGAAAATTTCAAAGAGTCATTTTCTTATCAAAGAGAGGACTGCAATTTCTCATCTCTCGAAGAGTGGAATTCATGTCACAGAATTCGTGGGCTTTGATTAGTTTGTAATATGGTACAAACATACATTATTGGAAGCCAGTAAGAATAGACTTACAAAGATCATTTAGCTTCATGATAACGCTCTCAACCATGATTAGTGCTCCAACTACAGTGAGACGAGAGAATTGCACGCTCGATTCCTCAGAACCGATTACGTAAGGGGCTACTTAATCTTCGCAATCTGATAGGTCACCGTCAGCTCTTCCCAACAATCCTGGAGAGATCTTTCGTAAAAGCTCAGCTCCCCACTCCTAGTGAATGACAATGCAGAGCTGCTTCTTGTCCCATAACGCCCCTATAAATCACAAAATATTTCTCAGGTTTTATAGCAGAGAGGAAAATGCAAATATTCAGATAATCTATCCTAATGATAACCAAAAGGAAAAAGGGAAGGTTTTAGCTACTCCAATTTTACCAAAGGAGTTTCTGCGTCAACGAAAATGGAGCTCAAGTAGTATTCTTTCTCAGCAGGATAAATGTGAGGTAAAAGGCTTTCATCATCTCTAACCATGTCCCTCATTAGTTTCTCAACCATCTCTGCTACAGAGACTTCATCATCGCCATAGAGGTCCAACAGCTCCTTGAAACTATGTCTCAATCTTTCAGACTGCAAAGAAAACCAACTGAAGTCTGAGAATTTTCAAATGACAATAAGTACTTCCAACGTATATATAACTAGAAAATAGAACCCCAAAAAATAAAGCAGGGACTTCCATGTTCCTATAGTATAATGATCTAATCATACCAGGCTGTCAACGCATTCCATCTAAATATAATTGAACTGTGGCAGATATTTCCTTTCTTTCAGTTTTTCGTCCCTGGTAAAGATGGAAGTAGACCCTTTCATTTGTCGAGTGTTAGGAGTCTTCGGGCCCATACTTGAAGTATGTAAAGTCAGGCAACTTCTGAGACTAGGGCAACCTATTTAACCATCTAAAAGCTTCTCTGAAGTAGAATGTTTGATGAAAGTGTACAAGGACTGAACTTCAAATTGAAATTACTGCCAGAAAGGTTCCCCATCCAAGAATATTGCCATTACAGGAATTATAACAAAGGTAAGCAGTCTGTATGAAGTGCTGGTCCATATCCAACTATATTTTCAGACAATCACTCCTAAAGTGCAGCTTACTTAATTCGATAGTGCTGTTAAGTTCTACGGGGTGAATAATTTTCAGTTGGAGCGAGCTTAATTGGTTCTCATGCTACTATGCTTAGCACTATTTTACTTTTGGATGGCCGGCACCAATTCTCTACAACATCGACATTGATCACATAGCCTTGCACCACTACTACCCACATTGACCATCACTATTCGGAGAAACCAATTGAACATTCTACTTCACCAGGAGCAACTGCTATGATTGTGTTCCACACGCGATAGATATTCCTCTGGTCACCTATGTTACATAACTTACATGGACTCGGGCCCGAGTGCGAGTCCAAGCGTTGGACCTTCCTAAACTTAAATCTTAGGATACTGGGATATGTATCCCCTAATTGGGTATGGGTACGGGAAAACCTCCTGAACACTTGTTTGCCGTATATATGGCATATTACGTATTGTAAAGTACTTTTTAAAATGTATTTAAATAAGAAGGGGTTAAGAAAAAAATATGTTTTTGCTATTTTCTGTCTGTGAAAGACTAGAAATATCGCTTTTCTTGCAAATTTGATATACTTTTTCTATAAATATCACAACAATTAGAGGACCAGAGTGTCCAAAATGTATACATATGTTGGACGCATTGACAGCTAAAATGAAGGATCCATGTAACATAGTTGGTCACTATATCATGAAGTGCTATAACTACGGGACTTTAACATGTAATCACATAATGTGCTTTAATGTATGACTACCAGTCAGTTAGAGGTGTTGTATCTTCGATAAACTTCCTTTCCAGCCAACTTCTAAACACAATCCCTCATTCAATGAATATCCACATCCTTTTGACCAAAATACATGTTAAACAAAAATATGAGAAAAGCTCCAAACGAGCTTAAAGAATTCTTTTCTGCATAGTGACAATACCAATAGTCTATCAATTAGTAAGCTAATTCTGTATCCGCTTATCAGCAAAAGACCAACTCTAGTGTGCATTCTAGTGCTATTACATTGATCAATCTTTGCCTTCTTACCTTAGGCCAAGGTGAGTCCAGCTTTGCATTTGATAAGACATGAATACCAGGTGAGACCTCCATAATGGAAATGTTATCTTCTTTCGGTCTGTTAGTAACGTAAACCATGGTCATGGAACAAAGATCGGCTATTATCAAGTTAAACCCATTATACTGATCTGCTTCTTTCACCAGTTCCTCTGCAAACTCGTAAGGATCTTTCTTGCTCTGCAACCAAATCAATAACCAAAATTACATTAGGCCCCAAAGTGAAGTCATCTAACAAGCACACCAATAGACGGGGATAAACACCAAATCGACATTGTTATCTGGCAACATTGTTTTCATTGTGATCATGTTAAGAGCCAAAATTGGTGGTGAAAGTGAAAATCAAGCAGAGTAACACCACACCATGACAAGCTCACAAGGATGACGATGCAAATGACGTTTGTGCTAAACATATGACATTGCGATAAAAACACAAGACAGCCCTGTAATCTTTTTCATCATGGGATCACATAAAAGACTCTGGATACGGCCACCTGTGAATAGAGAATCGTGGACAACTACAAGATGAATCTGCATCGAGATTTCGGCGCTCAGATATTCGATCTCCATGATTATTGTTACTGTTACGATGTCTACTTGTTTGCAATTGAAGTTAGTGAAACCCGACCAAATAAATCCCATGAAAGATCAAAGTACATATTTTGGGACTTCAACTCACTCAAGCAATAGAACAAACACATGGAGCGTGTGAACGTCAACTCAGTAGAAATAAATAAACACACACATGGAGTGGGCAAAAGAGTAAAAATTAAACCTCCAAGAAGCGAAGGGGGAGGTGACCTCTGCTCTTTGGTTGAGGGAGTGATTGAATTTCGCGAACATTAGTAAGGAAAGCTACCCTCCCGTCTCTAGTACAAGCCAACCACGTCCCTCCGGCAAGCCCATCTCTTCCTCCCAGTATATGACCACCACCTTCCCACCATGCCAAAGGATTCGTAGGCCTAACCAAATCATAACAGAAAATCAACTCATTCCCAACAAGTATACTTATTACCGGCAGAATCATTAGGGACTAGCATTAATAATTAGGGGGTAAAAAGAAAGAGTGCAACTCACCGAGTATGATATTCGTCTCGATTGAGCAACAAAAGGAATGGGTAAATTGGATGATCTCGCCATATAAACACCGCTATACACATTTCGAGATTGACTATTAATTGTAATTCGATCTCCTCAAATTCTCCTTCACAGTCGTTGTGAGCTAATATGGTTTAGGTTTTGGAGTTTTCATCAGTTGCGAGCAAGGTTGTGAATCCCGTTCCGTACCGGCACCGGATTGACCCATAAACGGTACCACCACCCTCTGATTTCGTCCCGGCCCCAATACCGGGATTTACCGGTCTGTGCCGGCTGATCCGGTCAATACCGGACGAGATTGATTTACGGGGAGTTTCGTCCGAAAAATTGCAGAATGATATTTTTGTATTTTTTCCTTTCGAAATCAAAACCCACTTTTATGCTTTCCCCTCTTCCTTTCGATCGTCTAACAGTCAGATGCCTCCGATCGAAACAGCAAAGAGGGAAAGTGGGATGAATATTTTCAGATCGACTGATTTTCACGCTGAAATTTGAAATGAATGTTTGAGAGAGAGAGAGAGAGAGAGAGAGAGCGAACTACCGTACGAAAGACTTGAGCGGCGGCGGCGGCCAGCGGAACTTTTATGCGGGCTTGTTCGTTTGGGTTTTCGGAACGGTTTCGAAAACCCTCCCTTATCGGTTTCTCCAATGAGTTTTCTATCATTTTTTTTTAAAGTATTTTGAGAACCGATTCTCAAAAATCTATTTGGATTTTCAAGGATTTTCCAAACAAGATGGAAAAGATACTGAGGCAGAAGAAGGTTCTGTTGTATTTATATATGCTGAGAGCCATAATGGTTTATTATACTTTTATCCTTTTTATTTATTATTATTATACATTTACCCTATAGTTTTACTCTCTTATATTTTCAGTCTATAGCTATTGAGGATAAGTTTTTTTTTTGAACTCAAAGTATACTATTTTATCATAAACTTGATTTATCTATATATAAATAAAAGTAGTACCGACAAATCTGAAACGGTACCCGGTACCGATCGATACTGGTACTGCATCGTACTAGTAGGAAAACTGGTACCCTGTCCGGTGCGGGATTCAGAACCTTGGTTGTGAGTCTTGTATACAGGAATGTCTACTTTTCCAGCCTTTTTTCAATTCCTTTCTCTTTTCTCGGAACCAAACAGGATGTATTTGGTTGATCAACCCACTTAATACTTGGCATCATTTTTAAGATATTTGTTAAAATGAAAGTGCCAAAACATTTTCCATATTCATATCCTACTTAATACTACTATATGTTAAAGTAAATCTACTTGTGTATGCTCTGTTTAGCTACTGAGAAACTGCAAAGGAAATAATATACTCCTACTATGAAACTAGGTTATAATATATGATGCTACTGCACTGTGTTGCTTGACTGAGATGAGTTTTGACTGTTCCAATTGTTTCATTTCACTTGGAAATCGTCATTTCTCTTGTTTCCTCATGTATTTAAACATAAGATTTTGCCAATTTTATTTCTTTTATTTTTTGGGAACCAAATGAGGTGTATTTTGTTGATGAATTTGACTGGGCTTCATTAATTTCTAAGATTTTATTCTCCTATATAATCTCCTGATATGTGAAGGTACCACTAAATTAATAGTGTATGCTCTTTTTTCGGTATCGAGAAAATTGTTTACAGACTATCTCAATAACAAGGTTGATAGGTTGCCCTTACCTTTCCCTATGCTAGAGCAGGTAGATTTCTTCAAGCTAAAACCCAACACCATACTAGGTAGGAGTATCTATTTTAAGCATTAATTTGTTGACATTAGTAGTTGCTTGCCCACTTTTTTCGATCGTTAGCTCCAATTAGTTGTTTGTTGACTAGGATGGTCTCCTACTATTATGTCGATTTTGTGGATCATGACTTAATTAATAGCATATTCATAGTCTTGTTTTAATTGCTTGTTTGATTCTTGTATTTTTCCATTTCAGCTTCTTATTCTTAACTTTTTGAAATGTATATATTCATTTTCTCTCCTTGTTTTGAGTTGTTTTTTGCATTTGTAAATCACTGCCTTTATTTGTCTTGCTTGCTTTCTTTTTCTATCACTTTAATTGTGTTTACTTTTTGGATTCAACTAACTTGTAAAACTAGTTAAATACTGTATCCGGCCATTCGAAAACAGCATTACAGGTTCGCAATTGCTTGGGTTCATATTTGATAAAAGTGGTGTTGTAGTTGCTTATGCATGCAAGTTGTTTGGTTGCTGATCGAGGGTGCATTTTTTTGTTTCGTGGTGTTCGATGTTGGGTAATGGTTGACGAATTTATGGTGGTAGTTCATTTTTTAGTTTGTATTGACGGTTCCAAGAGGGAAGGAGGAGAGGTGGTACAGAGGAGGGGAGATAGAAAAGGGCAAGACGGTGGCCGAGAGGAGGCTGAGAGGTTTTGGCGAAGAGATGGAGAAGGAAGGGGAGTGATCAGGTAAAGAAAACTGTGGTGGCTTAAACTTCGGTTCAATCTCGCCAGAACACTTTTGACCTAGCGCTTTCGCCTGATCTTCCCTCATGTGCACGAAGCAACCGCGTTAGTGCCAAACCGGACCGTGGAAGTCTGGCAAGGCACTCCGACGGTCAAGTGAGAGGAAGAAGAAGAAGAAGGAAAGTGCAATCAAAAGTTTAGGTAGAGTTCTGAGAGACATACCCCCTAGGGTTGTATCGTGTACCTTTTATAGCGAATGCTTGACTTGTCCTCCAAATACTGTCATGTCTTGCAAGTGCGGTAATCGCTCAGTTGATGTCACATTTGACGTTGGGGATCGAGGCGGTTACCAACACATGCTACGAGTTGTCCTTTAACATGTGTCATAACAGTTCGGCTAATGTATGAATGACGTATTGAGCAAACCGACTTCTTATAAGAAAAAAAAAAAAAGCAAGCCGACTCTGACACTTGCATGAACTGCCTTCCGTAAATCGCTCGAGTCGATCCATTCGGATCCTGTCAAAACCATCACAACCCTGCCTTTAAGCTTTTGGGCACATGCGTATGGATTCGGGTCGAACCTTCGGGCTTGGATTGTTCAGATGCGAACTACTATTCCTCGGCCTGGTCCATGCTCGGGCCCAATGGACCTCAATCATCCTGGGCCTTAGGCCCCTTGCTTCTTGACCTTCCCAGCGGTCCAGACTATTCGGCCTACTACAAAAACTATGAAGGTTGATAGTATAATGGAGAGGTATAAATAGGTTATTCTCCATTTTATTTTCGAAAATTATTCAATCTCTATATCCATATAGGCAACTGAGAAATCTAGGTTTACATGGCAAGGGCCCAAAAGATTGGCTTTGGGTATTTATTGTGTTTTTGACTTTTCAAAACTCTACACTTTTCACCATTCACTAGTTGAGGGCACGTGCGATGCACGTGGCTGTGTCTAGGAGGTCGATCGGTTCAAATATGAGCAATGCTACGGACAAAATTTAAGACACAGTTTATGACAAATCCGTGTCCCCAACCATGGGATGCACTTGGCCCCCCAAACATCCAACGGTTCCAGACATAGACGCACAATTGTATCCATGGTTGTTTTAAACTTGTGTTCCTAGACTTTATGGTTTAATTATTGCAATAGGATGATAGTTACAATTCTCATTGGATACTTGCAATAGGATGATAGTTACATTAATTCTCATTGGATACTAAATCGTCATGCTTTCGTATATATTCCACTTAGACACCCAAAACAATTCAATGCTCTGTGGTCTCCGTTCTCTGTGGTCTCTCTTCTGTGTCTTCCCTAATTTCATAAAAACTTCTTGCTTTTTTTTTGGCGACGAAAGGCACAGAGTCAAGTTAAAAAAAAAAAAGTATGTCTAATTACTTGGGAAAGAAATGAGAAACGATGCAGAGAAAGATACATCCAATATTTTTATTTTTTGATCAGCAAAATTAGATGTAACCAATATTAAGCTCTTATAATATCTGGACATACTTATCATACCATGGAATTTTGGCCTCAAATAATAAAGTGCTATCGGAATTAATAATTAAATTTTTGTTGCATTTCCAAAAAATCTCCTGTACTTTCAAACGGTATAAAAAGTTCAAAAATATATTCTCAGAAATACCTCTTTTTTTAAAGTCAAAATGACGACTTTTTGTAGAGAGCAGTTAAAATGAGACTGAGGAAGTATAACATTATCGTGTAACTAATCATGATTGTATAGAGATGAGCAGATAAATCTGATGAAAATGAATAACAAATTGATTTAAAAACCTGGATTAATTTTGACGGAATTTCCTGTCTATCAACCATCCACTGGATGACGAAGTAATATTCATAAATACAAATCGCTTCCACTTAATAAATTCAGATATTTATCTGCTTTGGAGTGGATATTCATGTTTTTCCTTCTAAGCTAGTTCCATCGGTGACACACGACAAGGGTGAGCGAGAATATTTTTTGCCTTGAAGCCCATTCAGTTGTACTTTTTATGGGATTGAAGATATTTGATTGAGAAGTGGCAAATCATTTAGGAGTTATGGCAGAAAAAATTGCAAGCATTGATTGAGTAATTTTGTATCTTTTTGAGTGATGTTGTAGGAGTGTGGTAAAATTCTAAAGCAGTGCATTTTTTTTGAGACATATTCATGAAGGGATGTCAAAGATGTTGCTTTGAGCAAGCAGGTTCTTCAAAGATCAACCAAAAGACTAACAACCCTTCGATATTGAAAAGGGGCATGTCAGGCAAATGGTGTCTGTTTAATAATCGTGTGGTTTTTTGAAGATATCAGAGGGGTGTGGGTATGAATGGGCAGGCAAGTGGCGTGTAAAGGCCTTTGTGGAAAACAAAAAGTAGAAAACACCTTCGTACTTTTAAAAGTAGTATAGATAAGACTATAAGAGCGTTGTTTCTACCACTCCAAAAGAGCGCCAAAATATCCATCGGGGTGTACAGAGATCAAAGAAACTGTTGCAGGCTACTGGAAACAATCAGGCTAACCAAGTGGTTGTCAAAGATGGCGTAACTTTGGGTCAAAGCGAATCCTAAAATTCTGGAGTGGAACCAACGAAGAGACTAATAGCGCATGTTGGAGACTTGAGGAATTCTCGACACAGGTTACCATTTAGCTATTTGGCTAAGGCCGAGTTTTTCGTTAGATTTTATGGGATTTTTCATAAAATCAAGCACTTGATAAAATCACTCTATTTCCCATTAGATAAAATCCAAGTGTGATTAAATCACCACCCAATGCATCATTTACCATTTTGCCCTTTCTTTTCTTTAAGGGGTCCTACCATATATGAGTAATGATTGTACTTTCTTTTTGGGGCCAGGGGCAAATCCGTAAATTCATATTATGTCCTTCCCTAATCTACAGTGAATTCATTTTAGCAAATACCTCATTTTATCAAATGAGTTGAATGGATGATAAAATCAAGTGATTTTATCTTTTGAAAAACCCACCCTAATTCCGTTTAGTTCTCAACACTGTCCAAGATTGCTTCAACCCAATTTGTTTTTTCTTTTTTACTAGAATGAAAGATCGGTGGATTTTGTTGAGCATCTACCATGAGGGGGACCCTCGAGGTGCAGCCAGAGGATCCACTGGATGATAATCCTGATTAATGGATTAATACCGTGATTGATCAAAGGATTGGTGGGATTGATCAAGCGATTTCTGCTAGAAATAATCAAGTTTTGGTTTGATGATGTTGCCTTAGTTTATGGCACTTCCCTCACCGAGTGAATTGATGTCCACACTTTCTTTCTTTTGAGTTCCAATTTCTTATTTAGTTTCCTATGAACCAAACTGAGAATTCTATATCCAGATCAAAAAAAAAAAAACTGAGAATTCTATACTTTTTCTGTTGGAAAAATTAACTAAAGGAGTAGGAATTACTGTAAAACTTGCAACAAAAACAATAATAATAAAAAAATAGCACTTTTAATCAGAAAAATTAAAGATTAGAAAAGGCTGTGGATCGAGGTACGTTTGGTGGCCCTCTCCTAAGAGAAGATACGTCCCCTCTTGCACTGGGTTGATTGACATTCTATTCCCAAGATACAACGATCCTCCGAGAAACTTTGTGTGCAGCTAAAGCTTACTCACGAACCCATAATTGCCCGTATGCTCAAAGTATATATGAAAACTATAGAGGATGAAGCAGGAGTACATA
This sequence comes from Gaultheria prostrata, assembly GCA_036023075.1. Lineage (NCBI taxonomy): Eukaryota > Viridiplantae > Streptophyta > Magnoliopsida > Ericales > Ericaceae > Gaultheria > Gaultheria prostrata. The sequence continues at coordinate 95,145 of JAXBDA010000144.1, read as the reverse complement.
TATCTGTGAGAATTTTTCTTGGAGAAGAAGAGTGTTTGCTTTCTATATGTAGAAGAAGAAGAAGTAGTAGTGTTTTTCTTTTAGTTTGCACACCTATATGTAGTAGTACACGTAGAAAATTAGTGCATGCATATGCAGACATGTAGTTGCTAGAATTGATTATGGCCGGTTGTTTCATGTGAGATGGGAGAGAAGTAAAGGAGCCTGGGGATGCTCCTTAAAACAAGTCCCAACGGACAAACATTAAAAAAGATAGATAAGGTACTGCAATAATGAAAAGGATTCCAAAGGCACAATAAAGATTTATACTGCCACCCATCAAATAAAATTTTAAATTAACAAATGTGTAACAATTTCCCCATGTGACTAGGTATATTTCTTATGGATTTTCAATCAGTATTTGATCTTTGTAACGGGAAAAAAAAATTCTTGTATGCCATTACTGCCATCAATACTAAAGGGTTTGCTTTGGCCAAAAAAACCAATTTATTCACACAAAAATTGCATTTGTTAGTTTTTAGTCGATTTTTTTTTTGTTTATTGGTTTGTCTCGACGAGAGAAATCTAAAAAGTATAAAATTACGATCAAATTTTTTAAAAAGTTCACTAAAGACAAAAATCTAAATTTTTTTGGTTTATTGAATTATTTTTGTCTCAAAAATTTAAGCTTTGTTAAATTTTTTATACTTTTGTGATTCCTCTCATCGAAACGAATCAATAAAAAAAAAATCAATGCAAAACTAACGAATGCAACAAAATTTTGAATAAGAACTGTAGTGGCCGGGTCCAAGAAGGCTCATAAGGCTCAACTTGACCCCTGAAGAATACGGAAGGGCAATTGGGTTACAGGAACAAAGATAACAGGAGTGAATACAACCGACTAGCTCGGTCCTGCCTAACGGAATATGCCCTTGACATATTCCACAGCCCTCATAAATGTCGACAAGGAGCTAGAGGTTGCCGAGTGGTCCTCCTGTCAGGCCTCGCTAGGGCTCCTCGCGAACCCACATACTCGGTGCCCTCGGTTGTCACACTGCTCGGGAAAAAGGGCTCCGTTAGGAACACTCGGCTTTGGGTATTGGGACGAGTCAGGCACAACCCTTGCCGAATCGATAGATCTCGGAAAGTTGATCACTCGGCACAGACCTTTAATTTGCTTCCACGAGTGTTCTTTACGACCAAATCGATAGACCTTGGTCATGAGGCATTCAGAATATAAAAGGGGGATCGGCACCAGGCGTGCCTGACAGACTGCATAGAGTATTGATGGTGGCAGTCAACCACCCAGTAGGCCTTGCCTGCAGGATCACGTGGTTGGCCAGGGAGCACTCCCAAACCAGTTGACCCTCCAACGTATCAGACACAACGCAAGCCTAAGCACTGCACCATGACGTCAGCCGAAGTGTTGCATCTGTGCAGACATTCTTACCGCAACAGTCGTCCTCCCAGGTACGGACGATGCGCGTGAGGTATACGAGGGGCGTGGTGAGCACGTCCCCTTGGCCTATAAATAAGGTTTTTACCTGCCTCATGAAGGATCTCTCTCTCTCTCTCCACATTGAATACCCTCATAACTCATTCACTCTCTCTCTAAGTTAGCCAGTAAATGTTGAAGTGCCATCCCGGACAACCACCGTCCGGGCCTGGCACTAACACGGGTGCTTATTGTGCAGGTCATCTTCTCAGGCAGGCAACTAGGGCTCAGGAGAGGTCCAACCAGATCACCACCTTTCCGTACGCACCAGAAGGACCAAATGGGTAACTCCGGTGAAACGTGTAATGGTCTGCATTTTTGAATAACATTTTTATTTGAAAATTCTTATTTCATGTAGTTATACATTTTTTTTTTATAACTTCTCTTAAATTTTACGCGTCCAAATATGTAAATGCATGAGTGGGTCTTATGTGCTCATTACACCAACTTGACTAAGTACCTATATATATTATTAAGTGTACCCTTCTTGTATATCTTTATATTAGACATGTTAGGCATATTTTGTTAGGCATGTTAGGCATGTTTTGTTAGGCATGTTATTAGACATGTTTTATTAGGTATGTTAGGCAAGTTAGGCATGTTTTGGTAGGTGAGAGTCTATTTAAGAGCTCTATGAGCATTGTAATTCATAGGTTCAGAAATTCAGAAATAAGATCAATCTCCCATTTCTCTCTGAAATCCAACAAAAATAGCCCGAACCCCGATCCTGAAACTAACCCGAAACCCGCTACATTTCAGCTCCATAAATAGTACCATAACCCGCTCCGAACCAGCTACGTTTCACAGCAGAAAGCAGCGTCGAAACAGCCATCCTATAGAGCTCCGTTGTCGTACGTAGTAGACGTCAACCCAATCCCATTTTAGCTTCGCTGCGCGCTAGAACTTCGGACCGAGGTAGTTAAATTCTACCTCCCTAAATATATTTATTTTGTGTATAAAGTTTACCAATGTAAAGTTTGAATATATTTTTGTATGTGTGTATCCGGAAATAATTGAAACGTAAGCACGGTTCGGTAAAAAGAAAAGAGGAAAAGAGAACATGATTTACGTCATTAGTTGTTCACGATTACCCTCGGTAGTTAAATTCTACCTCCCTAAATATATTTATTTTGTGTATAAAGTTTACCAATGTAAAGTTCGAATATATTTTTGTATGTGTGTATCCGGAAATAATTGAAACGTAAGCACGGTTCGGTAAAAAGAAAAGAGGGAAAGAGAACATGATTTACGTCATTAGTTGTTCACGATTACCCTTGGTAGTTAAATTTTACCTCCCTAAATATATTTATGTGTATCTAATTTGTAGTTAAATTCTACCTCCCTAAATATAATTATTTTTACGTGTATTTAGTTACTACTAATGCAAGGTTGAATATTGTTATATGAGTTATCGGCACACGAATGATCGGAGTACGCATGAGAACAATACGAAGGAAAAAGAAAAGAAATAGAACATATAGGTTGTACACCCTCTAAGTAATCAGTAGCTTCCTAAGATTGGTTACTTTTATTTGAAATTGTGTTTCATTTAATTATCATGTTTGTCCGTACACTCGTTCATATGATTCTTGTTGCAGGGTATTTATTTATTGATGATTGTTTATTTATTTATTGTTCTTTGTAACATAGACTGAACAAATAGGTTCCCGGGTTTGGTGCTCGTACTGAGAGATCACCTAGACGTTAAGTTAATGGAAAAATGGAATGATGATGGTAGACTATGGAAATGATGGTTTCGGATGATGTTGATGAGTTGGGAATTTTGAACGGCAGATAGCCGGTTGATTTTGGAGAATTGAAAGATTATGATTGACAGACAGCCAGAGATTCAAAAACCCTAAGTTACGGCAATGCGTGATTTCTCCTTATGAATTTAGGCGATAAAATGGTGGTTTGTATTATAGACCAGACAGGTCTATATACTCCCGAGGTTACAGATAGTTCCTCGTGGGCCTAGAAGGTATCGACAGACCCTGGGGAATTCATCCTTGTGATGCGTTGATCAATCTGGCTAAGTAGATAATTTAGTCCATTCATCAGGGCTCCCAGATAGGGCAAGCAAGGGGGGATGGAATCACGATTGGTCGTAGTCTTAGTGGTTGACACGGGAGGATGTTTCTCAAAGGTTGAGATTCTAGAATTCATTGAGTTAAAGGATAGTAATTAAATTGGATTTGCTCTTTACTCTGATTGCATGATATATCCTGTTATCTGTAAGTTATGGGTTCGGGTAGGGTTTAGCTATTGAGTAATTATTCGCTCATGGTGCTATTGTGGCCTTGGCATATTACGCCAGGTAACGAAGGCACAGAAGAGGAACCGTACTACCAGATGGAGGAGTTTGTAGCTGCGCATATGCAGGAGGAGAACTGGAATCAAGATCTGAACCTGAACATCTAAGAGATCCATTCCTTCCTTTATTTTGTGGGACAAATGTAATTTTATTTTCCCAAACAGAAGTACTATGTTTATTTGTGTTCGAACCAGACTAATTATGTCTGTAACCGTATTAAGACACTTATGTTATTTCCGTTGTTCAAATAAATGAAATTCTTTTGAATAAATCTTTTATTGTATTTTAAATAATGCTTCTGAAAATCGGGGCGTTACAAAACATCTCCCACAAGATCCCCCCAAAAAAAACCACCTAACAACCATAAATTATTCAAAATTTTCTTCAGCCTGATACGTAGAACTTGTGTGCGTGTCAAGGTGGGAAAATTTCAAAAAAACCCCTGATCTTTTACCTCAATGTCCCATAAACACCTATCCTTTGACTTATTTCAATTAGACACCTATCCTATTCACCCGTTATTCAATTGGGCACCCGGCCCAATTTACCGTCTATTTTCGGATGGAAAATGCAAAGCTGGCATGTTTGAATGCTGAGATGGCTAAATACATGCTGAGGTGGCAACTTTAACACACACAATTCCCCCTCTCTCTTTATACTGTATCTATCTCAGTTGGGGTTAACTAATGGGGGAAATTTTGGGTGGAGACTGGAGAGAGAGAGAGAGAGAGAGAGAGAGAGAGAGAGAGAGAGAGAGAGAGAGAGAGAGAGAGAGAGAGAGAGAGGTGGCACGAATTCCACCAGCAGCTATGCCGGCAGCGAGAATTCCACCGGCAGTTGGTGTTTACTTTTACACACACATGTCCACCGGCAGCTACGCCGAACCCTTATTTCTAGCACCCAACCTCTCTCCTTTCTGAAACTCAAATTTGTGTTGAACCCAAATTTGAAACTAAAGCCAATCAATACCCATCAATCCAAATTTGCAACTGCTGCAACCCAGGTAACCAATTAAATTTTTCGCTAAATTTTCGTACTCATCGTCATTTAACCCATTTGATCCACCGAGTTGTCTCGTTCGAACAGTGTGGAAACTTACGAGTCGACTCGGACGACCTGCTTGCCCTTGGTATCGTACATAGTGAACCCATCTCCAGCAAAAAAGACACGTTTAGGACAAAGATGGGTCAGAGCTCTCTCCCTCTCGTTGTTGTGACCTTTCTCCCTCCCGTCCCCGGCGACCATCGACGTACAGTGAGTTTTCTTCTTTGCCAGTGTAATGGGTATTGGGTAGCCGTGAATGGGTATTGGGTATTATAAACATGGATTGATCTTTGAGAATCTGGGATAGTTAATGGGTAATAGGTTTTTTTGTTGTTAACTGTGATTTTATGTTGTGGGTGAGAAATCACAGACATATGGAGAGAGAGAGAGAGAGAGAGAGAGAGAGAGAGATCACAATGCCGGGAGAGGAAGGGGAATTGTGTGTGATAAAGGATGCCACATCACTGTGTATTGTTTTGAAGAAAGGGGAATTCTGGGATGCCATGCTACCATGTCAACTTGTAAAGAGCCAGCTGAGGTGTGGATAAAGAAGGGGTATAAATAGGTGGGAGAGCAAGAGAGGAAAAAAAAGGGGACTCAGTCATTTTCCCTCCAACAAAAAGGAGAGAATTTGTTGGCTTTTCCATCCATAACAACCCCAAAACACACCTATGGGGCCAAGTCAGCAAAAAAGGTGATAGGTGGGAAGTTCCGTCCAGATTTGGACAGTAAATTGGGCATGGGGTCCAATTTAATAACGGAGGTAAAGTGTAGGTGTCTAATTGAAATAAATGAAAGGATAGGTGTTTATGGGACATTGAGGTGAAAGAATAGAGATTTTTTTGAAATTTTCCCTGTCAAGGTTGGCTTTGAATCTTGGAGTTCCCACTGGTCACTGGTGTATGGGAAACGGAACAAGATACTTTTTTGTTTTCCACTTTTTATTCGTAGAGGATATTGATCTATCAATTCTGTTTCTTCTCATAAATGGAAACAAAAAAGGATGGTGTTGGGAGAAATGATTTACGTGCAAGGGTGGACCCACGACTATAATTTATTCTGGGTTAAACCATCTTTGGTAACTCTGTGCAAAATCCTAATTTTTTTTTAATTACGGGATGTTGAAAAGTGAAATCGAGTAACCCGCCATTTGTCTTTTAATCTTTTTTCAACGATAAAGGTTTCGAACCTTTGCAAAAAGGGAAAAGTGAAATCGCTGACGATGCTTAGCTCTTTGGTTGCTATTGAAAAGTGAAAACCATAAAAAGGTGGAAAATGATAAGTACTCAAAATATTTACCCAAAAAACTATCTACTAATATGAGCCACTTATTTCAAATTCTGCATAGTTTTCCGGGTAGATATTATGGGTACGTAACATTGGCGTAAAAGGGTTCAGACACTATGCAAGAAAAGTTTTTTAAAAAAAAGGCACAATTTATCTTTTATTTCGTTTTGGCTCATATGCAAAATATGGTATCGTACGATTCGATCGCGAAATGTGTTGGATTGTTCAAAGGAGATATATTTGTGGGTACTTTTTTGGATGTGTGTTAATTTATTTTTGGATGAGTGTTCATTTAGAATTGGTTGGGCTACACACAAAAAATGAGGTAGGCGAAAATTTATTAGGCTAGAACTTTACATATAATTTTTTTTTTCATTTTTTTCCCATCCCCTCCTGGGCTATAGCCCATCTCAGCCTACTTATAGATCCGCCCTTGAGCACGTAGTGCTACAATTTTTTTTTTCTCACATGTATATTTTTATGCTCTACAATCAAATACTGATAGTAGAGACGGAGCTGTCGTGGACCCTAATAAGAGGGGTATTTCTTTCAAATATTATACTCCTGTGTAATTATCATATATCAACTTTGACTATGTCTACGTCACGTACAATATTAAAGGTCAAACCTTTGAAATTTTGAATTCCTCAATTTTGTGTGTAGCTCCTTCCTTAAAGTAATTACTTGCAAGCTCGATGGCAAGTAAACCATCGTACTTGTACGTGGATGGTATAAAAGTCATAAAAGTTACCTGGATATTATATCATCACAGTTTTTTTTTTTTCTGAACTGCATAGTTAATCACAGTTCAATCACCGGTTTTATGCGAGTAAATTTATGTCGTAACATGATACATACATAAGAAAAAAAATTAAGAATGTCAATGCATGGTACAAAAGGAAACTGAAACAAGAAACCAAGTAGCTTGGCCCATTCATTATTTGTTGCAGCGGCTTTTCTTGAGGACTTTGTTTTGGAATCTAAACACAATTAGTATTTTTTGTTATAATGCAGAGCGTCTTAATGAATCAGACTAATGTTTTCAACCTCTTCCATAGCTGGTCTCAAGGACAAATCAGTATCCAGGGTAATCGGTGACATGACCTTGGTAGACAGAGCTTAAGAGGGTGGGAAGGTGGCACGTGCCACACCCGAGTCAAAAAGAATTATTTTTGTATTGCAAGAGCAATGTTATTTTGCAAAACGGATGTCATTTTAAATATTAAGCATATTGATAAGTGATTAATAAATGAAAGAGTGAATTTTTTTGGTATTAAGTATGCTGGTGAATGATTAACCTATGAAAATATATATCAATTTAGTTTTTAGAATAATTAATCTTAAAATACTTATACTTTTTGTATACTAATTACTCCATTTGTCAGTAAAGATAATTCACTAGCAAAAAATCTCCGACTCTCGGATAATTTATGTGTGGAAGTCGGGCATATATGGCAATATCAATTATTTAATGTAGTACTCCCTCTTTGGAAGTGAAGCTCCTGCTCCCGCGTGCTCCCTAATCAAAGTTTCCTTCAACATGCATGCCTGATGCCTTTCTCATGTTGCCATTCAAACCATACCTATGGGCTATGGTCGGTGGCAATCCTAGTAATTCGGATGTGTGAAGTCATTTATAAGCATCATGTATTATTATCAACCATAAATCAAAGAAAAACATCACAATAATGACAACTAAAGTTTTTGTTCCAACGAAAATCACATTTAAAACTCAACCTAGCAAAAGACAGATCAACCAACAAAACAAGTAACAATGATTCAAACAAACCACATAAAGAAACAACATTTATGAATTTTTAGGAGTAATCTAGTGGTGCCAGCACCAAATTAGGAGGTTCATCTATGGATATTTAAAAAAAAATATAATTAGTAGTATTTTTTTTCCCGTGGGATCGGCTGACCCCACTATAGGTAGTGTAGAATTGCCAGTGGCTATGGTGGAAAGAAGAACCACGTCACATAAATAAAGAGTTAAGAGGCAATGTTTACTCAATGTTATTGGTCCAAGGTACACATTGGACTTTATGATAGTTCATGTGTGTGTCCAAACAGCATCTGAATTAATTTTCGGGATCAATAACACCAATATAAGCATTGATGTAGATATGTATTATTAGTGGGGACATTATGAAAAACAAAATTGACAAAAAATTATTGCAGTAAAGGACAATATGAAAATAACTGTCATTTGGAATGAATAGGTTAACATAACTTTCGATCAAATCTAAATTCTTTTGTAGTAGAGTACGGCAAGTTTCATGTTTTGAAAGTTGTGCACAATAATTTCATTGTCAATGTTTTCAAATAAGTACTACCTACTTTTCTTTCTAATTGCTCAACAATTCAATTCGTCAACACGCTGCTATTTGACTTGTAAAATAAAAGCTTATATACGTAGGAAAGCTTGAATTTCTCCATCTCTTCCCTTTTCCCGAACGATGACTATGACTTGGTCTCTGTTACCTTTCATCTTCGTTTAGTTAGCGATTTACTCTTGCTGTAATAAAACAAAGAAGTACTTTAGTACTCCAAAAGGGATGAAATTTTATCCGAAAGTGGAAAGTAATGGGCCAAATTTTCAGTCAATTAATAAGAACTTTTACTACTACTAATATATATGAGCTACCAAAATACCCAAGAAAGATTAGAAAGAAGAAGGATAAGACGACTTCGACTTCGACTTCTTCTTCTTCTTCGACGTTGAGACGTGTTTCGAAGCAGCGGTGTTGAGGATTGAAGATCATCATATTCTCTAATGGGGATTTGCTGGGGTTCTCCTTCCAATAATCGAAGTCTTACCTCTACTGGCCAATTAAGTGCTTCAGGTATTCCTTAAACGGAAAAAGCTCCATTCTTGGTTATCATCTCTCTCTCTCTCAGATTTAAACAGTGTATTTTTCTTCTTCTGTATTTTGTACAAGAGTTGTTAATAACTTTGCTCTGTTGGATTTGTTTCTCTTCTAATAACTTCTTCAATTGCTCCTCCTAATTCCTAGTGATTCTCACACTATATCCTTCTTTTCGGTAGTCTAGTTTAGAACAAAAAGAACGTATTCTTTGACTTCAATTCTTGTTTCGTTTCAAAGGATTCAAACCCATATACTATTTTGCATAATATCATGCCTTGTCTCAATTTAGCAGGCTGGGTTTTGTGAACTTCAATTTTATCCATTATTATTAGCTGCGTAGTCTTGGAATTTTTCGTCAAACTGCTCTCTTTTGACAAACATAATCCAACGTACTCCTGTTTTCAAACTAATTGTAAAAATACTCCTTAACGCAATCCTTCATCGCGAACGCGATCCTTCATCGCATTATGCCACATGGGGTTTAAGCCCACAGAGATGTGGAAATAAGACGAATTCAGTAAATAGAGATGTGGAAACGAAGACTGCCGATCTCACACAGAGGAGAGACAGGGAGAGGGAGGGGGTGACCTTGCCGTATGTGTCGGAGAGATGGCGAACTTCGGAAGCGATTTCAGATCGGATTGTCTGAGCGATTGCTTTTCCGTCGATTATGGCTGCTTTATCTTCCAATTGGTGATACTATGATCCTTCCGTCGATTCTGTGTTTTAAGCCCTAACGCAATCGACCATCGCGTTTCCCCATGTGGCATAGTAAAACACAATGAAGGATCGCGTTAAGGAGTATTTTTACAAATAGTTTGAAAACATGAGTACTTTGGCAATATGTTTGTCAAAAGAGAGCAGTTTGACGAAAAATTCGTCTTCTTGCATAATCTTCTCACACTTAATGCGTACATATATATTCCCCCCCCCCACCCCCCCACTCATATGGTTTAAATTTGGGGCTTAAATTGCATGGGACAGAAGGCATATCTCAGACAACCAGCAACAACACATCTTCAGGTGGAAGTAACATCTCTGCGAACAGCCAGTTCTCAGTGGCAAGCGGCAGCAGCGACATGGCACCTCTGAATGGGCAGATCTTACCATCCCCTAATCTAAGAATCTTCAGTTTTCTTGAACTGAAGAATGCTACCAAAAATTTCAAAGCCGATACAGTGTTGGGAGAAGGGGGTTTTGGGAAAGTTTACAAGGGTTGGCTTGAAGAGAAGCTGACATTCAAGAACGGGAGCGGTTCTGTCGTTGCGGTCAAGAAGTTGAATTCTGAGAGCATGCAAGGGCTTGAGGAATGGCAGGTAGTTATTTGACTGACAAAAATTAACATTGAACAAGTCTTGAAACTAGCCTTCAAATTCTTCTTCTCTTCCTGTTAGAGCTTCGTATCAATCTTATTTAAGGTAGAATGTGTCTATATCTTCTTTGTTCTTAACCGCACCTTGTTTGTATCTGTAACTGATTAAAGTAAAGAGTATTCTTTACTCAAGAAACGTCCTTGATATATGCGTATGATCACTTTCCAAGATTTGTTTAGGATGTAAGGCTTCTCCAGGGTATAAAACAAAAATAGTGGCGGTGGGTAATGGCTGGTTTTGCTTTGCCAACATGTGAATTGATTTCCCATATTAATCTTCGTGCAGCCATTTGGAGCAAAAGAGAACTATCCTTGTCTGCAGGTTTGGTTTAGGGGGGCAGGCAGGAGTTCTTTCTTCAGAAGTTTTGATGCTGACATCTTTTTCATGTAAAAAGAAAACTACAGTCATTGGCACATCAATTAATATGTTTTGGCCTGCTTCATTCTTTGTCCTCAGCCTGATTTTATTAGTTTCTTTGCCTTTCCTAGATTTTCTCACTGGCGTGCATTCTGATTTTGTCAACTGGAAGTTATTTGGGTTAACTAATAGCTTTACTATTCGGTTGCTTTGTACAAGAGAATAGTATGAGGGTATTCTAGATGGTGCAATAACAGAATATTTCTGAATGTTTTCTTTCTACAACTAAAAATGGTTTCAGGATAGTCAGTTCCATTGTTTCTTGTGTTTCTTTAGTCTTAATGTCAGGGGTATGTTTCTCAGTTGCACAGAACAGCAGTGCAAGGGTTGCAGTGGATATTAGAGTAAAGTAGTAATTAGTTTCAAACCAATCAGGCATCATCAAACTGCTGCTTCTGATTTCAGTTGTAAAGACAAAGGTTTTCCCAAGCCTTTCTTTTTCCTTTCATTTAGAAGTACTAACCAAAAGGTAGTAGTGCAAGAACAAATTGAGCTACAAACCATAAGTCAGGTGAATTTAGGCAATTTTCGAGGGTTCTTATGATGCCCTTTGGGTGCCTACTTTTGTTTAGTAATCTGGCGTGACCATGTGTTGATGTAAACGCTAGAAATATACAAGATTTATATACTAATCTACTAGTTGTTTCACCAATTTATTTTCCTTCTTTAAATTTCTTCTGATGGTCTGCCTATTTGTTTTTTTTAATACTTGTGCAGTCTGAAGTCAACTTCTTAGGCAGGCTTTCTCATCCTAACCTTGTTAAGCTATTAGGATACTGCTGGGAAGATAAAGAGCTACTCCTTGTTTATGAATTCATGCAAAAGGGCAGCCTGGAGAACCACCTTTTTGGGAGTAAGAGCTAATAGAAGCAATTTATTATGTCAATAGTAATGCAAGATCCAGGAATATAACTGATTTTTTTGGACAAATCAACAAAAGTCATTTGGCTTACTAGAAATTTCATGGGTGGAATTATGCAGGGGGCTCAGCTGTTCAGCCACTTCCATGGGACATTCGGCTTAAGATACTAATAGGAGCAGCTCGAGGCCTGGAATTTTTGCACACATCAGAAAAACATGTAATTTATAGAGATTTCAAGGCCTCAAATATACTGCTTGATGGGGTAAGTTTCCTGCAGTCAAATGGATTACATCCAGGTGTCATACAGAGAATCAAACCTATTTTTTCATGGTTTTAACACCATTCTTTTCTCGGTACAATTTTAACGCAGTACCTTTTGTATTGAACTCGTGAAGTCATTTACCTCCCCCACCCTGGCTATAGATTGGACCATTTTGGTCCTAATGGATTAGGTTGATGTAACTAAAAATGAGTAACGTGGTAACGTAAAGGTTTTCCTATGTTTGTTAGGGAGAAAAGGCATTATAGCTTGAACTTGGCTGCTCATTTATTTCTGTTTTTGCAGTCCTACAATGCCAAGATCTCAGACTTTGGTTTGGCAAAATTGGGACCGTCAGCTAGTCAATCACATGTGACAACACGAGTTATGGGAACATATGGCTATGCTGCTCCGGAGTATGTTGCAACAGGTAATCCCTGAACATTTCACAGCATCAAACTCTGCATGTTTCAGAGCCACTTGAACTAAACAGTGTTGTTCAACAGGACATTTGTATGTGAAGAGCGACGTGTATGGTTTTGGTGTTGTTTTGGTTGAGATGCTTACTGGGTTACGTGCCCTGGATACAAACCGCCCAAGTGGGAGACATAATCTAGTTGACTGGATCAGACCGTACTTGTGTGAAAGAAGAAAGTTGAAACACACAATAGACTCCCGGTTAGAAGGGAAATATCCTTCCAAAGCTGCCCTGCAAATAGCTCAGCTTGCTTTGAAATGTCTTGGACCCGAACAGAAAAGAAGGCCATCAATGAAAGAAGTTGTGGAGACACTGGAACAAATAGACGCTAGCAATGAAAAACCTAAGGAGCCAAGAATTCACCCTACTTGTCGTAATACTGCTTATCGTCACGGTCAACAGCCTTTGCACTATCGATCTCCACTTCACCCTAGACTTGACGGAATCCAGTCCTATCAACTCCAACAACGAGGATGGTAGCTTCGATATACCACTTCCAATCAGGAGCAAGTTTTGAATTGTACGCCGATTGTTTGTCATGTCAGGCTGTCTCTCCCTATTTATTCTGTAATGTTACTCTTCTAAATTGTAATCATTTTTTTTTTTCTGTAGTTGTGATATGTATGCAATAGATGAGGATGTTTGCAGTTGAAAGGTAGTTATTTGATTATTTCTATCGGTCATAGACTTCTGCTTGGTAATATGTTTACGTTATCACTATTTGTGCACCGGGAGGATGTCGGCGGTAGTTGACTTTTTTTTTTTTGGAAAGGGAGGGGATTCTAGTTGACTTTAAAGAGCTGAAAGCAAGGATTGAGAGGAGTACGGCATTCCCGGTGGTGATGGGGCTTAATTTCATTTCAATCCCAAAATATGAATTGGACCTATTCAATCCCAAAACTATTTCTTACATTCAATACAATTGATACCAGTTGTTAAATTTGTCAACGTAAAACACTAGGGTGAGGGTATAAAAACCTTTCAAAGTTGAGTCCCACATTTTTCACCTCAGAAATTGACATCGTCCACCCCCGTTTAATTTTCATCACCAAAGATGACAACAAAGGATCTCATCGCAATCAGAACTACTACTACTTTTTTGTTTTGTGTTGTTTGGGCAGGGGGTTTAGGATGTTGAAAGCAAACCTTTTATGGTGCTATATCTTAAGGTAAAATGGGATCAGATTCTTCCATCACCTTATTTTGGTTGGATATTGGCATATTTTGCCATTACTTTTAGCTGAATTAAGAAGTTTGCAATATTATACCATGCATCTTGTGTAATATCAAAAAACAACATTTCATGTATCTTGAACCTTGCTCAAAGTCTTTTGCAGGTGATTAGAGAAACCACTAAGCTAAGAATAGCTTTCTGATGTTAAAAAAGTTTTCCATGATATTTACAAAATCAAAAGATTTATCCACACTAAAAAACAGATACAGAATTTTCTTCTACTTGTATTGTAGTATTAGTAATTTAATATAGTGTAGCCATAACTTTTGTTTCAACAAGACAAATAAATTGTTAGGAACCTCTAGTCAGGTTTTTGGTATCTTCCCTTCACTTCATTGTGAGGCCTAATCAATCCGAGAGTTCAATTTTCAGTTTAGCTCCCTGTGAATCATTTCATGTTCCGTGATGGTATTTGCATAACCTTGTACAAGTTGCATGTTCACCTTTTTCGTCTCGTCTTTGATTTCTTGTGCCCATGCAGGTCACGATTCATATTTCCATTGCTGGCCTAGAGCAGGTTATCAGATACTCAAACCATGTAAGATCTTCAATAAGGATCTATTGGCAAGAAATGGATCTACTAGTGAATTGTTGACACAATCAGGGTGATGTTTTTGTCAATATGTATATTTGGTTACTTTCTCTCTCTTCCTTTGTTGCTTCCCAGCAGGAAAAGAGATCCCAAATCATTGTGGTCATTGCATGATTGTCCTCAATGGGCAATGACCCATCCTCAATGTGTTGGCAGCCATTGTGTTAAAGACAAATACTCGTCTTATTTAACAGCCTTAACTAGGCGATCTTGACACCAAAGAGAGGTTGAGAAAAGACGAACCACTACATCGAGAAGGTGAATTATTGATTTTGTCTAACCTGTCTTTTTGCAGGATTCAAACACTTTCCAACACTTATAAAAGTCAGAATTAAAGATCAATTAAAATTTCAGATAGTAGCAATTTCAAAATTTCAATTCCTCTTCCGAAAATTTGCAGCTTCTTGCGTTTTACCACAAAAATATCATGTCCAAATGAGTGAGCTCGAGAATACCACTTCATCTTATTGTGTACCTGTTTCCCGAGTATAACCTGTTTGAAAAAAGGACGTTTTCTCTTAAACTTCCTACTTAACTCTACGATAAGATGTCTTTTCAGAGCGGAGTTTTATTTTCTTGGTAATTAGATTATTATAGAAAACACACCCAAAAAAGAAGGCAAGGGGAGCCTTGAACCCCAAGAGACTCCCCCAATAACAGAAGCACAACACAACAAGAAAGTAAACTACAACACAAAACAGAAAACAAGAAAAAACACAACAGTATACATTCCACACTACCTTAATCCTGCCATTGAAAAGAATTCGTAATGTTCACCCAGGCACTAAGGCAGGCCCTTACATATCCTCTGATATCCCTCAAAACCATAGCTGTATCTCCCCTTTTGGACTGGAAAATTCTACCATTTCTTTCACCCCATATGTGGTAAATGGCTGCAGAGAAAATCAGCTTAAATCTGAGTATTTGACACAGTAGCATATCTGCACCTTTGGATAAATCATTTCAGCTCCTGATCAAAACCCATAAGCCTACTGCTCCTGATCAAACTTTGCCAAATCATCCAGAGAAGGAACAAGCAAAAAGAAATGGGAATAGCTCTCCACCTCCCCAGGACAGAGCACACAAGTTGAGTCATTAACGGTACCCCCACGTGGCAAGTCTGTCCATAGTACTTAGTCTACCTTGGCATACCATTCACAAAATTACTGCCCATATTGGAACACAGTGCTCTTGAACCATACCTTCTCATGCCATCTGATTATGGGTTTAGAAGTCCTCATGGCTTCCCAAGCTGATCTGACAGAATGCTTACTTGCACATTCAACAACCATTTGACTCTATCCTCCTTTTGCATACATGGTTTCATATCAGTTGGTTAATGTCAACATGATGCTATATTATCGTATCTTCCAAACAAAAAAACAAAGTCAATGTGAAATCAAAGATAGAGTGCTTAAAACTAGATCACGATAAAGTTAGAAAAAGAAGGGTAGTAAATAAACCAAATATGCATAGTCTAGTATTCCTACTGCATAAAAGAGAACCACGGATATAATGTCCGGAGAAAATCCAAGCGATTAACATGGCAAAATTCCTGGGAAAACCTATTTCAACGTAAGGTAACAGAAGTAAATAAAACATCTCCAGCTGGGGGAAACTTATTCCCCTAAGGACTGCTCAAACATCTACCAGCAGAAAGCTAAACAAGACTATTGTAATGATGTTTGATGCAAATTACTTTCTTCCCCATATCTCACATGTTGCACGCACATAGGTTTATTTATTAAAACTGAAAGTTGAATATACGCCACATCTGTTAAGTTTCAGGCACATGTTGACATGTAGAGTCTTCACCTCCACTCGCTCCTATATTAACAGCAGAACTACGGCATGCTCAAACTAGGACATATACCATTAAAACTGAAATATAACATCAAGTAATCGTCAATGGAGCATCAATTCAGGTGAACCAAGATAAAGAAATAAAAAGACAACTAAATTACCCTTTAAAGATTCTTTTCCTAGTTCTAGACTTGTAGTGGTAGTGTGGTACATACATTTCCGGGAAAATTTCAAAAAAACCCTGATCTTTAGCCCATTTATCACATCAACACCTGAGCTTTTAAAAATGTCAATTAAACCCCCGAGCTTGACACTCCGTTATCAATTTCCCCCCTCTTCCCATTTTCCGTCCAATACTTAACGGAAACTCCCAAAACGACGTCGTTTTGGGGGTTTGTCATGGGCTGATAACTCGTAGAGATATTGCTTTGCAGAATGAGGATAGAACTCTTTGGAAATTTGGGTTGTTGCCACCCGGGCTGATAACTTTCTATAACCTTATTTGTGCATTCGAGCAGATCTGACATGTGTTCTCTTAAGCAATATGTGCAGGATTAGGGGAAGTTTGTGTTTTGGCTAAGGGCCATTTCTTGGGACCTTTGAATAGATGTTTACATTTGTATAATGGAGTAGTATTATTTACTTTGTTTGAAACCACGAGCCAATTTCTTCTAGATGCTGTTTCCTACAGTGTCTCCTGGTTGTTAATTACTGTAAAAGAATTGAAGAATCATTAATTGGACGATTGGCTACTTACTGTATTAGTGAATAGAGTCAGCTTCTAGTGAGATTCTCAAGTCACATCTATTTCAAGAATCCACCTTTGGACCTTCGTTGGATGCCTCTGTTATCATTTATTGAACGAGTTTAGGCGGCATGTTGGAAAGGATCCGTCCCATCATTTTGTTCAGTGGACCTCTTGGTATTCAAAAGGTTTTTATTTTTATTTTTATGTATCTATTTACAGGGTTCTTCTGTGGACAAACCTACCCATTCCAGTGATTACAGAAAAGTAACATGAACCGAGTCATCGCACTGGCTCCTTGGCAATGCGATTCCCAGCTAGTATTTCTTCAAGTTCGAAAATCCTCAATTGGTTTTCAAGGATCAAAGAGTCATCATCTCATGGGGAATGGCAAGAAGTGTTCACCCATTACCGAGAAATGAAGAAATCTGGAGTTCAATTTACAGACGTTTCCCTGTTCCATCCCATTGTTAAAGCATGCTCATTCCTCCCCTTCGAACATGGACAGTCTGTTCATGCTTGTTTAATTAAGCAGGGGTTGGAATCATTTCCTTCTATGGGGAATTCTATCATGGACTTTTATGTGAAATATGGAGCATTGCATTCTGCACTGAACATTTTTGATAGCATAAGGAGCAGAGATTCAGTTTCATGGAATATTATTATTCACGGTCACCTTGATCGCGGCGCTCTTGAGGAAGGTTTGTGGTTGTTTATCAAAGGCAGGACTGAAGGATTTGAATCCAACACTGCTACCTTGGTGCTCGTAATTCATGCATGTCGGAGTCTCAGAGCCACTCATGAAGGATTGAAAATGCATGGTTACGTAATTATAAGCGGCTTTTGGGCTATTGTTTCAGTTCAGAACTCTCTTTTGAGTATGTACTCCAACATTGAAATGGACATTGCACACAAGCTGTTCGATGAAATGTGTGGCAGGGATTTGATTTCTTGGAGCGTGATGATTGGGGGCTATGTGCAATCTGGGGAAGCTGAGGTTGCTTTCATGTTGTTTCGTAAGATGGTATCCAATAACGAAATTGAAATTGATGGGCAAATAATGGTTAATGTAATCAAGGCCTGCATTCATATAGGAAAAGTTACCATTGCTAGCTTAGTCCATGGGTTTGTGATCTGTAGAGGTTTGAGCTATGATGTATTTGTTGCAGGCTCTTTAGTGGACATGTATGCGAAATGCGATGATATCGAATCTGCATCAAAATTATTCATGGAGATGCCTACGAGGAATATTGTTTCGTGGAACTCTATCTTATCCGGTTTTGTCCGTAATGAGAAATATCCAGAAGCTCTATCGCTGTTTGATTCGATGTCTAAGGAAGGAATTGAGGCGGATGAGGTGACTATGGTGAATCTTCTTCAAACATGCAAACATTTTTGCGATCCAATTCACTGCAAGTCCATTCATTCTATCATAATCCGGCAGGGTTATGAAACGAACGATTTAGTCATAAGCTCTTTGATTGATGCCTATGCAAAAGGCAATCTCATTATACTTGCATGGAACCTATTCAATCAGGCAAAGAGAAGAGATACAGTCACTTGGAGCACAATGATTGCAGGGTTCACCCATTGTGGCATGCCCGATGAAGCAATTGCCGTATTCCAAGAGATGAACGGAACACAAAACAAGCCTAATGCCATTACTATGCTAAATCTTCTCGAGGCTTGTTCCGTTTATGCTGAACTGAAAAGATCAAAATCAGCTCACGCCATTGTAACCCGTAGAGGCTTTGCACCAGATGTAGCAGTGGGAACAGCAATTCTGGATATGTACTCTAAATGCGGGGCAATAGAATCCTCAGAAAGGGTGTTTGACCAACTTCCCCAGACTAACATTATAACATGGGGTGCCATGATTGCAGCATACGGTATGAATGGCCTTCCGCATTCTGCCCTAGCTTTGTTTCACAAATTGAAAACCCACGGTTTGAAGCCGAACCCAGTGACGACTCTCTCAGTATTATCCGCGTGCAGCCACGGGGGGTTGATTAAGGAGGGACTCTTAATTTTCGAAGAGTTGGTTAAAGACAATGTCTCTGAGCTGAGGTTAGAACATTACTCATGCGTGGTGGACTTGTTGGCTAGGGGTGGAAAGCTTGACATTGCGATGGAGTTGATAAAGAAAATGCCTCCTAGTGGTTTAAACCCAGGTGCAAGTGCTTGGGGGGCGTTGTTGAGTGCATGCAAGAGTCATGGGAACAAGGAGATTGGTTCAGATGCTGTTTCTAGAGTTCTAGAGTTGGAGCCCTGTAGCTCAGCAGGATATTTACTTGCGTCGAGCATGTACGCGGCTGGTGGGTGGTGGAGTGATGCGGCGAGGATGAGGTTGTTGGTGAAGGAGAGAGGAGTGAGGATGGTGACTGGTTATAGTTTGGTGCATACCAAAAATAATGACAAGGCGTTTAAGTTTGTTGCGGGAGATAACAATACGCATTACCCCTTTTCTGGTGAGGTTCGTCTTGTAAGTGAGCAGCTGCATTCGTGTATGAAGTTTGATGAGAGCCACGATTGAGGTTGTGTTTTGATACTCCTAGTTGGGAAACTCAACTCTTTTACTTTTGGTCCATTTTATTTTTTAGAAGAGTGCATATTGATATCGTTTCATACCCTGAACTTCGTGAGGAAAGAAAGGAAAAAACAGGTCATACGATTGTACAGCATCATACAAGTCTCCAAGCATATGCCAAATAATAGGAAATCTTTCATAAATCTTGTATTGTGTAGTACAGCGTTACTGGTGTATCAGTTCCCTTATTTAAAAAAATAAAAAACAAGAAACCTTGTTAGAGCATCCCCAGTCTTGATGCTGGAAGGCTAACCCTCATCAAATCCGCTGCCCCTTTATATGCCTTCGTATGCTATGTCCTCCTTTAAGCTTCCTAAAACAATTTGTGCCTCCTTGGATTCCAAAATTAACAATTTTTTGGTGGGAAGCTGGAGTTTGGGGTTCAGGAAGATGGAGGAAATGAACAAGGCTTTGTCTCCAAATTGGCCAGAAAAATGTAGTTTGGAAACAAATGCTTTGGGCTTCAACTCTTCATAAAAAGTATTGCAAAGCACCGGCATTTATGCAAGTGCAAAGGAAGAGTTCAGATTCTTATATTTGGATGTGGTATACTGGACAACCAGAACTTAATTGTCAAGGGTGCCTATGTTCACAGTAAATAAAATTGTGTGGTTTTCATATGGCTGAGATTTACCAGTGGTTTTCATATGGCTTAGATTTACCTATTTTCTAATTTAACAGTCAATATTTACGGCGCACCGGTGCCCCAATACCACTCTGGGACACCATAAAAATTTTGTACAGGGAAGGGAACAATATATTTGAAAAGCGATGTTCTAGATCAATGTTCTTCTCCTGATTTGGTTAGAGAAATTAATAAGTTTCCAATTCCTGCTCTTGATTATAAGGATGGTTGGTGTTGGACTCCTAGTGGGCATGGTCTCTTCTCAGCCAAATCTGCATATTTGGTCGAAAGGAAAAATACTTATGGTCAATCGATGATTCTTGGTCAACATGAATAATTTTCTCTGTGGAGGCTTAAAATTCATATGAACACAACAAACTATAGTGTTTTTGGACATCACACACAAAAATTGATGAAAAAGAAAAAGTGAAAAACTAACTAATGCAAAAAAATTAAATAAAGACGAAAAAATAAGTCAGACTTATCATTAAAGTTTTTTTTTTTTTTAAATTATCAAATTTTTATAACGAATTACTAAATGTTGATAAATTCTTTTAATTATCTAAACAAATTTGAATTTTCCAAATAAAAATAAACTCTTGTTTTAAGTTTTCGTTTGCCACACACTTAATTATCTAAAAGAAGTTTGAATTGTTTAGATAAAAAATATATTTTTAAGTTTTCAGTTTGACGAACCAAACAAAAAGTTTTTTCTTCTTGGGACGGGAGTAATAAGACTCTCTTTGGAACGCAGGGAAAGAGGTGGAAAGGAAGGGAAAAGAGAAAAGAAAATATTTAAATTCCTATTTAATTTTTCTCTCATTTTTTCTTCAATTTTCCTTCTTAATTATTGCAAACATCCAAACAGAGCGCACGTATTTAACCGGAAACGAAAAACATCAGTATAAAACCAATAGCGGATCACTTAAAGCCTTTGGCTTCGTTGTCATAAATGATGATGGGGAAGACGATGACTTTCCCTCACCGGAAATCGCTTTCCTCTTTCCGCCTTCTCGCTCTATCAATCTTGTTTTTACAGGCAAGGGTTCCATTTCTTTTTTCCAAATTTTATGATGGCAAGTTGAATCAAATTTTGTTCACATGATTACATACTTAGATACCTCTCAGTACTCTATACGTGACTCCGCAATTTGAGGCGTCACTTAGCTGAGCTTTTCTACTGGGTTCTTACGTCTGTGATTGTATGTAAAAGTGTTCGAAATGCAGACTGTCACTGAGAATACTTCTTTGGCTTTCCTTTACAAGTTTTGTTATGCTCATTTTGTTTAGTTCTTTATACATTATTGCTTCCGCAGATCTCTACATTGGTTTCATTATCACCATCAGATAATGGTGATCTTCAATTACCTTCTACTTCCAATGGGTAAGATTACTTTGACCTCAATCAAGCTTGTTTGTTTTTTCCTTAGTTTTTGTCCTATCCTCGTTGTCCCTCACATGATTGGCATAGATTGGAAGTCTTTCATTGATAAAGTTAGGAGCTACGTTTATATGTATATGCTTGTATATAGAACGTATATGTAGTGTTACTAATGTGTACATGTATATATCATTATCTGTGTTCCTTAAATTCCCCTACCACGTTGTTTTAGACTTCTGCATCCTAATGGGATATTTAATTGAAGACTCTAGCTAAATGACTACTTTTTCTTTTGCTCCTTGTCCTCATTTTCATCATGCACATGCGTCTAGCAGGTTCCAACTCTAGTATGTATAACATATTAAGGTTGCGAACTTTCCAATGATCTTTACGCTTACGAGTATGGTGAAGCTCGTGAATACCATGTTCCCTAGGATATAAATTTCCTGAGAGCTTTCTATATATAGTGTTGCTAACAAGTAACAAATGCTAATCGGGCTGTGACACCATATGCCAACATTTTACGCATCTCAATGCACTTTTCACATCATCCGATGCACAAATTTTTATCCTTAACCACTGCCCATTGGGCCGTGGTTGGCATTTGCCTTTGTCATTGACAACAATGATGGAACTGTTTATGTGTTGGGTTCCCTTGGCTGTTAGCTGGTTGCTTTGCTGCAACAGCTGCGTAATCGACTGCAGTGGTGGTCTCTAGTTGTATACAATAATTGATAGCTGAATGTTGCACAACTCATTTATCTGTTTTCACCCTTTTTTTTGTGTTTGTGGAATTATTTTGCTTGATCTTGTGATCAGGGAAAGACATTCTGAAGAATACTGTGCAATGTATGATATTTGTGGAGAAAGAAGTGATGGCAAAGTTCTGAACTGTCCTTATGGTTCCCCCTCTGTAAGGGTATGTAGGATTTATCTCACTTCCAGTTTTCTACCATCTATATCTGCAGCTGAGTTTTTTTTTTTCACTTCCTCTTTCTACTCCTAAATGAAACTTTTATTGCTTGTTGTGTTTTGCATTTCATCCTACGCTTCTTAAATCAAAAGCTTACATCCTTTAAAGCGTGATGGCACTTGATCATGGTTTTTTATCCTTTGCAGCCTGATGAGTTGTTTTCCGAGAGAATCCAAAGCTTGTGTCCAACAATAAGTGGAAATGTTTGTTGCACAAAGGCTCAGTTTGAGACATTGCGTGCACAAGTTCAACAAGTAAGAACTGAACTTTCTATTTTTGTTTATATAAGACATTTTAAGTGTTTTCTTGGAGTTGAAGTCAACTTCAGAGATTCATGGTTCACTAAAGAATGGTGGCATTTGGTGATACATGGACTTCTCTAAAGGTATATAAGAGTGGTGTCGGACACTTGGCAGTTAAGCTAGGGTACTGGATGTGTTCAGCATCTTAAGCTGGATATTCACCCGAGAAGAATATTTAGTAGTTCGAGTTGCTATATTTCTGAATTCTGTGCATAAAACTATCGCTGTATGAATGAAATGCTATATTACAACTTGTGAATGCTGTTTACCCTAGAATAAAATAAGTCTATTGTGAGTATCAAATGGTAGCTTCGTAGTGTTTAATTCAAGGTATGGTCCTTGCTTCACTCTTTCTCTTCGCTTGCTTCAGAGCAGTGTCTGCCATGTGAATCATCTTCAGCTGACAGTGTTACAAGTACTAACTAAGTAGTATTTCTCCATCTGATAGGAGTACGTATTTCTTAACCCGTTCAATTTATTCAGGCAGTTCCTTTCCTTGTGGGCTGCCCGGCATGCTTGAGGAACTTTCTAAATCTTTTCTGTGAGATGTCCTGCTCCCCAAATCAGAGTTTATTCATTAATGTGACTTCCAGTTCCAAGGTAACATACTAATCAGTGCTCGGTAGTTTGCATAAAAACTGTTATTTTTCTCAGTCTTTGTGATTGTAAATTCAATTGATGACGCTTCTTGACTTGACTGTACTGTCATTAACTCTCTATCATGTCCTTGTGCGGAAGTGGGCTTTTGCAACTACGGTTGACTTATTATGCGGTGGTATCCATGCATCCTAATCTATGATTTTATTGATTTTTAGGACGTGTTTCTTATAGTGCAGAAAATGTAGTTATCAATGTGCTGTTTCAACTTTAAGTTTTCATCCTTTCATGTCTGTAGTTAGCATATCCATAATGTTGGGTCTATGCTTGTGGGTTACCTACTCGTGACCTAATGTTCTGTTTCTCAGGGGAGTGGCAACCTGACTGTTGATGGCATAGACTTTTTTGTAACTGATACTTTTGGAGAAGGGTTATATAACTCCTGCAAAGATGTAAAGTTTGGAACCATGAATACAAGGGCATTAGAATTTGTTGGCGCAGGTGCTCGAACTTTTAGAGGTAAATTACGTTTTCAGTTTGCAGCTGTTTCTCTCTTCTTCCCTCCAACCCCCCTTTAACCCCCCCATATATATATGCACTCACGAGCATAGTATTAAGCCTTTGGAGATGAACTCCTGTTATATTTCTCAGAACAGGAAATTTTAAATTTTATTTCGGATTTCCACAGTTCGGAAGTTGGTTACAATATTAGATTCATACATGGTGGCTTTATTGAGATCTGAATGCCTTAGTATCCTTATGGTTCTCAATACCTTAATTGCTTGCATGATTGGATGCTAGTGTATGCGTTTCTCCGAATGCTTTATTTCTTTAATTGTCTTTTGCCAGAATGGTTTGCATTTATTGGTCAGCAAGCAGATCTTGGTTTGCCTGGTTCACCTTATGCCATTAACTTTCGGTCAAGGCCTCCTGAATCATCCGGAATGGAGCTCATGAACGTATCTGTTTATTCTTGTGGTGACACTTCATTGGGATGCTCTTGTGGGGATTGCCCTGCATCTCCTGTGTGCTCAGATTTAGAACCTCCTTCTCCCCACAAAAAGGATCCATGTTCCATCAGTATTGGGTCTCTTAAGGTTTGGGTTTTAGGAAACATATCGGCTGTTTTAGTAATTCACGACTTGATGAGTTTGTTGTATTGTAAAAGTAGTTATCTATTAGGAGCTCCTTGTCTGATTTGTCATTAATGTATTTCACAAACATGGCCTAACACTTATATTGCATGCTTGCAGGTCAAATGCATAGAGTTTTCCTTGACAATTTTTTACATTGTTTTGGTATCTGCACTTTTTGGATGGGCTTTGTTTCATCGAACTCGAGAAAGGAGAATGTCTTCATCTAGCATGACACCACTGTTGAATTATGCGGATGATGGTGAAATTAACAATGGTCATGCGCAAAAGGATGAGATGACGGTGCTTTCTTGTAACTGTATTCACTCTTTTATCTTGTTGGTCCTCATTGCAGCTTTAATGATATTCATGCCTTTGTCTACTGGATTTTGGTGATTCTCAAGTCTGTTGGTGTTGATTGTTAG
Organism: Gaultheria prostrata; assembly: GCA_036023075.1. Lineage (NCBI taxonomy): Eukaryota > Viridiplantae > Streptophyta > Magnoliopsida > Ericales > Ericaceae > Gaultheria > Gaultheria prostrata. The sequence continues at coordinate 70,370 of JAXBDA010000144.1, read as the reverse complement.
TTGAGTGTAGGGGTTGACTTTTGCACTACTTTTCTAGCTCAGGTTATATTATTATACCTTACTTTAGGTTAGTGACTGAAATTCAATCTTGCTACTCGTAGATGCCTTTCATCCATGTTTTAGTTGTCGGGGATGTGCCCCTTGTTTTTTGTACGTCATGTGTATATCAAATTATCTCCTCTTACTTACCAGTTAGTCAGTTACAGGGGCGGCTCTACGTTGCCATTTGGGTGGTCACTTGAACACCCTCAAAAAAAATATTTTGCCTAGAATACATGTAATTTTTTATAGTTTTGTTTTAAGTCTTGCCCTTTTTGAACACCCAAGCTAAAAATATTTGAATACTAAGCGTAAATATCTAAACAGCTGACCCAAAAAATTTGAACAACTATTCCAAAAAAATCAGCCCACAAACCAATCCAATGCAAAGAACCCAATTAAAAGTCATAAGAGACTCCATAGCTTACCATAGATGGTCAATTGAACAACCTAAACTCTTTTACATTTTATACTATTCTATGTAATAACTTTATATTGAGTTTGTTTGAACACTTATTCTTATACAGTGAACATCCATAGATCCAAGATATTCACAAAGTACATACTCTGAATGACAAAAATTAAAAAATTTGAGAGAGCAAAAAGTATCTATTGGTACGATATCGTGCTCTACCTTTTCTCTGAACAACAATCAACTTTATATCTCCAAAAAAATAAGAGTATCCATAAAAAATGAGTATTTGCTAGACGAGTTTGTACAATACAAACTAATGTGTTTATGTGCCGGTTTAATTTTGTTTGGCCTAAAAATGAGAATTTGCCGAGAACATGCAATTGTCACATATATCTTACGTATTTTCATATTATTTGGTCTCATTATTCAAACTAATATATAAAAATTTGTCGGTATATGGTTAGATAATAGAGCTATGGAGTTAATGTAATTTTTGAACACCCTGTTCAAAATTCCTGCAGCTGCCACTGGTCAGTTACCAATAAAGATAATTGATTTGATGTTGGAATTTCGGCGATGGTGTATCTTAGTTTTGTGTTTAATTGATTGAATCACCATAAGATTGTAACTATGAGCGTGATATCTTTGTACATGAAGTATGTCATATACTCAATAGTCTCAATTTACTATTCACATCAGGTGGCTGCATGACCATTTGACATAGTTCAAGATCGTTTTGTTTTTCTGATTGGAGATATAGTTCAAGATCTTAATTGTACTATTTTTATTTTGGTCGACGTTTTTGGAAAGCATGCTGAATTTTATTCCATTTTCTGGATAATTCTGAATTTTATTAGTCTAACTGATTTGATCAGAAGTAGTAGAACAAGCCAGACTACCAGAACTAGGGTTTGGTAGCCACATATGAAGTGCTACTGTATCACTTTCCTCTTCATCATCTTAACAAGAGGGTTCTTGTTTTTCATGTTTTGTTGGGCTTAAGCTGAGGAGGGGAAGGGCTTCTTTGAGATAATGGAAGTGAGTTGGGGTTTGGTGGTGAATATGGGAGTTCGTAGGGTTAAAACATGTAAAAAACCTTTTGAGTAGAACTTGTTGGGGTAGAAGAAGAAGATTGAATTTGAATGATGGGAGTAGAGATTTGAGGAGTATGGGTCAGTCATGGTGAAAAGGGTGGGAGGGAGAAAGGGTTGACTGGATTGTTGAACTACTGTTGCTGGGGAGTATATGGTAGCTTTTAGATGATTTGGTGGTCATCAATTACACTGAGTCTGTTATCTTGTCATTCTTTGCGAGTCTTTTTATCATTTTCTGATTCTCTTATGCATCGTTTTTGTTTTGGTTACATTCAGGTGCATGAAAAGGTCCCTCAAGTGACAAATGAGGTTCAACTATCTCTCCTTCAAGGTTACATGGCTAGTTTTTTCAGGTCAGCACCTATGCCCGCTATTTTTCATGTTTTTCTTTAATTTTCATATTTTATGAATGTGCTAAGTTGTTTCCGATACTGCGTTCAGGAAATATGGAACATGGGTTGCTAGGCATCCTTCTCTTGTGTTGTGTTCATCGTTGGCAGTTGTTCTTATACTGTGTCTTGGGCTAATCCGTTTTGAGGTGGAGACACGGCCTGAGAAGGTATCATAATATTTCTGTTGTAAAAGCTTTGTCAGAAGGTCTTTCCTTACAAAACTTTCCAAATATCATTCATGAACCATCTGTATGTAATGTGCTTATACATGTAATTTGTGTCCACCTCTTCGTAGTGTTTGAACATGTGGCGACTAGACATTATCCGTAAGTTGATCTATCTCATTCTCTGCTTGAATTCTCAATGAATCCACATCCCCAGCTAAAGGTGTTCAGATTTCTGTGTGGCAATCATCTGCACATTTTATTTTTCAAGTTTTGGTTTGATGTATATTGTCAATTTCTTTACTAGATATTCCTCTATTCAAACTTGGGATTTTTGCTTCTTTGATTTATTTGTGGTGGGTAAGAAGCATCTTAAAACATAATATAAGTGTTATTAAGCTCATATTTGCTTCCTTCCCCTGATTAGAGTGCAATAATATCTCTGTGGTGTTACAAAGTAGTTAATACATTCTGCTTCACGAGTAGCCCTGCTTACTCAACTTGCCTCTTAATATCTCGATTAGGGGTTTTCTGGCATCTTTCGTTGTTCTAGCTGGCTTTTCCAAAGCTGTGTCGAGTCCTTCAGAACAATTACCAGTAAGATACGCGACAAAATCTGATATTTCAGTCAGCCAAGTTGGATGGACCATGTTTTTCGCAGTTACTGTATTGTATTAATTGATTATGGGTCTGCTGATACTACTGAGAATCTACATGGTACTACCCTGTATATCGTTGTAATTCCATATATTCAGGTTGACATAGGCGGATAGGCCTTTAATCACAAAACTTATGACATTTCCCGTAGCTTATCTGTAAAAAATACATTGTCTGTCATACTGTTATTTGTTCGAACAGTGTCATACTGTAAGTTAGTCATGATTTTTTACATGCCAAATGTTGCAGCTGTGGGTAGGTCATGGGAGTAGGGCAGCAGAAGAGAAACACTTCTTTGACAGCCACCTTGCTCCTTTTTACAGAATTGAACAGGTTTCCGTCATGCTCTCTTTTCTCTTTGTTTCTCATCTCGTGCATTTCATGTAAAAAGTGTATTCTTGTCATTTATATACATCCGGGAGATGCCTAAGTTCCCTTTCCATGTTCTTTTGACCATTTCCTGTGATTATGTTGTTTGAGCATAGCTCTCCAATTGATGTTGTTGGTAGTACCTTAATATTTTTTGCTTTTGTGATACACTTTTTGAGCACATCATGTGCAATTCATTGAGGTTGGTTGAATGAAGGGTTCTTGTGGTGTTGGTTTCTCTGATTAAAGTGATCTAAATGCAGACACACTCTCTTTTGTTGTTGACCAAGCCAAGAGAAACTCAAGTTGAAGCTATTTATTCTTTTCTTGTGATTCCTTCTGGTTATTCCATTATTCCAGATTCATTCTAAAAGAAGTTAACAGCTAAGCATGTCTGAAGTTTTTCGTAGGTTCGTGAGAGGTGAATAGGGGACTGGGAAGTTACATTTTGCAGTGACAGGAGTAGCCAAGCATTATGCCTGATATGGGAGCACCTTATCCACTTGGCCAACCATTGGTCTTCAATCATGGAGAAATGGGGAATAGCAATGGTCACCTCGCAGAGCAATCCGTTTCTCCATTGAGCTCTGTCCGGTTTCTCTGTGGTACTAAAAAAATTCTGGATCCTTTCGACCTACCAATTCTAAAGTCATTTTTGGTCTACCCGTCCCCTTAGTGTTACTGCTATCCTGTACCGTAACCATATCTCTCCTTCTAACTATTCCGTCGGCCGATCTAGAATAGGCTTGTGCAAACCACTTCAGTTTATTTCCTCACATCTTATCTTCTACCGGTGCTACACTCACATTACTCTTTTGTTGTTTTTTTGTAATCCTGCAGTCCGTCCATTATAAAATTGCTAGCATGTTTTTTATGGTAAAATTTTTCCTTCAACTTTGCGGATATCTTGCGGTCGCACAACGCTTCAGCACTCCGTCACTTGATCTATCCTACTTGTATTGTATGTGTTACATCATCCCCAATCTCTCCATCCTTGCTAAAAATTGAGCCAACATACCTAAACCCGTTATTCAGGAAAATTCAAGCAGTTTGTTTTATTTGCTAATATTGGCCGAGAGAATTATTGCATTGATGACTTGGTGTTGCAGGCGTCTTCTACATTTATTGTTTTAGTCAATCCATTGTTTAAAGAATAGGACACTTATTAAAAAAAAAAGAGAAAAATTAGATTATACTCTAGGATATATTTGGTGAAAATGTACTGTAACACTGGGACCTTGGGAAACCTTATGTTAGTATGTTACTCTTAAAAATGAAAGCGTGATTTTGATATGTAGATATCTTTTGGTCCATCTTTGGACAAGTTTCTCCCTAATTTCCAATTATTCTATGTGGAATAACACGAAATTCTTCCATGTGCTGCAATTTCCGTTCAAAACAAATGACATGCTAATGATTGTCTTTTCCTTGTCAGCTGATAATTGCAACCACACCGGCCCCGGACCATGGAAAATCAAGTAGCATTGTGACAGAGGATAATATCCAGTTACTATTTGACATCCAAGAGAAGGTCTTTTCGAGTCTAGACTACTATCTTAATGGAGATACATCTGTAATTCGAGTAGCGCGATGATATGCGTTCTTCTCTTTTTGGTAGGTCAATGGAATCCGTGCAAATTATTCAGGGACTCTGGTATCTCTGACTGATATTTGCTTGAAGCCTCTAGGCGAAGATTGTGCCACTCAAATTGTCTTACAGGTTCTCCAGTTTTCAAAGGGTTTTCATGACAAGAACTGTTCAACATAACTTCTTCATCGCTCCTTAGGCTCATCTTGACCATTTATTAGTACCACTCTCTCATCTTCACCAGTTTACTTAAGTTCTCTACCTTTTTCACAAGTTCTATAAAATGTGTCAACCCTTTTGAATTTGATCTTCAGAACTGGCAATTGCATTTACTGTTTGCATTATGTTCCCTTATTATTATTATTGTTGTTGTTGTTGTTGTTGTTGTTGTTGTTGTATTGTATTGTTTAGAAGTACTTGTTGCCCTTTTACTTGTCTGGTTAATTTTCCAAAATATTCCTCTTTTTATAAATTCCGGTCTAAAAGTTAAGAGTTTTAGTTTAGCCCTGAGGTAAAAATAGGAGGCAGCGAGACAGAGATGAGGGATTAAATATCTTCTTGAGTAGTGATATTTCCTGGTATAAGCCCTTCCAGTGACATCCAACTCCTCCCACATCGTGTGGACATGAAAGGGAGAAATGATATGCAGTGAGTTAGGGCAATTGCCACTATTTTGGGCTTAAGGCCATGTTGTTAGTTTTTGACTACTTACAGGGCAGTGGTATGCTTGTAGTGTTACACTTCCCGCATTCTCTTTTTACTGAATAGTTTGAGTTGTCCCTTGAACTGTATTTCTTTTTTTTCTTCCATTTGGTAAAATATTGGTACTAGCATGGTTACATTTTCCTTTTGTAAAGGGCATTCTAGTGTAATTATTAGTCAGCTTACGGTGACTGTTTCCTTATTAAAGACCCTTGGGACTGCTGAAAGTGGTGCATGTGCTCATGCACTATCATTATATCCATCTTCCTGGTGTTAAACATGGAATAATTTTCTGTAACAGTATTTCAAAATGGATCCTGATAATTTTGATGATTATGGGGGAGTTGCACATGCTGAATACTGTTTTCAGGTGCGCATTATGACTTCCATCTTCTACTTCTCTCCCTTGATAATTTAGTTAGCTCGATTGAGAGTTAAAACTAATTGTATGCTTGGTTCACTCTATGTTCTAGATCAGTAATTATAACTTAATGGCAATAATCAAAATACTATGTTCAGATGACTCACTTTTTGGCTGCTCATGAGGCACTTGATGATCAGTTAATTGACACTACTTTGATGATGAATTTTTTTTTTTATCGGAAAAGAAAGTAACATTTCATTGATAACGATAAAACATTATGAGAGAGAGAAAAAACAAAAAATAAACACCAAAACCACAAAAGCCACCACCCAAAGAGCTGTTCCCAACTGCCCATGCCCCAAAAGGGCCAAAGCACGCATTTCCCATATTGCATTTAATGCAAACCCAAGAACCCATGAAAAATAGCTTTGCCCAAGATTATGGTTGTGTATAGGAATTTTGAAACGCTCATGGTGGAAACGAGAGAGGGGAGAATGAGGTGGGGTAGGGGAGAAGAATACAAGTGAAACAAAGAGAAGAATAAGGCTCAGTGAGCTAATTGTCTTTCGTTGGAGTATTCATTTGCTCTTGTACTCGCATTTTAGTCGACTCAACACCTAGTACAGATACATCCACGTCACAAAGCTTCAAGTTATGATTGCCTATGGTCTGATGACGCTGTCCTTTCTTAGTACAATGGACAAGTATCAAGGTTTATCACAAACTGTTATGTGCATTCAAAGTATTCTTTCTGAGTTTGAAATCTTTAACTTAAATTCCCACAAAATTATCTGAGCCAGTAAGACTTAAATGAGCTAATTTCAGAGTCTAGGAGAGAGCTGAACTGAAAAGTCAGTAAACACAGGAAACTTTAGGAAGAGATGATTGAGAGAGATTGGGTTTCATGTCGGAACACAGAATTGTGAGTGTCTTGGATGCCCTTTCATGGTTGCCAACTAGTTGCTTTTAGGGAGATTGTAGAAGTTATGTATTGCTTTTGATTGCAAAACCTCTTTCTTTATCCAGCCTCGTGACAATTAATCGCTTCTTGGTGCATTTCTGTTATTCTGTCAATTCGTACTGCTTTACAAAGAAATGGTTTTTGAAATTCTTCTTACCCTGGCTTTCAAAGCTGAAATACGACTTTGTTTTCATTGGATAGAGTTTTCTCAAGTTATTTGTGCTCATTAGTGAGATGCTCTGGACCATAAATGAAGGAAGCATGGTAATGAGCACATAAATTAATTTGGGTCTCTAGGCATGCCCTCCCTGATGTCTTTCAGCTTTGATTTGAGGGTATTGTTCTGCAACAAAACGCCCTTGTAGCTCCTCGGTTCTTGGAGGTTTAGGGGGGCCACTGTTTCAGTGGTTACTCTGAGAGCAGCCACTTTGTGCATATTGCCAAAGGTTAGGTCGTCTGTCTCCAATCATCCCCGCCCATACCCCCAACGATTGGGGACTAGATGGGTTCTGTTATTGTTGTTGTTGTTGTAGAGTTTTCTCAAGTTGAATCTAGGTAAAATAACATCTGCGGTGGAAAGACATTGTCAAGAAGAAACACACTTCTCTTTATCTATATACTAGTGCGGTAGTAGTTATCAACCTGGCTTGGCCCTGGGCACTTGAATGAAAACCTCGTGACTCTAGCTTTAGCTAGTTTGGTTGTGTTGTCACTTTTTCCTACTGTTATTGGACAAATGCTGCTTCAGTTTCTATGTTGGCATTGAGCTTTCATTGAAATTTTGTAACCCAGGGCCTGCATAAGTACATGTTTTATTTTCCCATCACAAGAAAAAAGGGGTTATATAGGTTTTTCTCGCAAATAGAGCCGAGAAATAGAGCCGTATACCATTGTAGAAAAACAAAAAAAAATTCCGTAAGGTTGCTCATACTACTGATTTCTACTGGAATAAGAAAAATTAAACAAGAGAAGGTCCAAAAGACGAGAACTAAAGTCTCCATTGTGTGCATTTGCTGTGTTATAAGAAAACTATCATGGATAGAATGTATTCTGCAGACTAACGAAAGTGATGTTTAATCGTTTTACACTTTGACTCATTTGGTCTAGCTATTGGATTAAAACAAACCCTTCGGCTTTGGGAGAAAAACCTTCTTGATTAAGGATTTCTATTGGGGTTTGGTACCTCTAACCAGGTGAATGTTTCTTGCATACGATGAGGAAAACTTTAGTACTGTGCCCCAATATTGGCAAGGGTACAACAGATAATTTATTGCAGAACAAATCATTCTCATCTGCCTGATAGTGTGGTCTTTATTGATAGTATAGAAAATTTTACTTGTATGATAGTTGCTTTGCTCCGTACTTTGTTATTTAATAGCGTGCCCAAAGAGTAGGGCTAGTGTCGGAGTTAGCAAGTTACCAGTAAGACCGGATCGAATCCACAGAGACCGAAGGAACCGAACGTGAAATTTGTCTTGCGCGTGATGGTTTTTAGCCTTAAAGCGGGAAACTTTGATTTGAGATTTGGGGTGGAATTCTCTCGACTTCGAGAATGACTTGGTACTTGATTTAAAACTAAATTAAGCTAAGGCTAAGTCTAGGGGATTTCAACGCCCATGACTCGGGTCGATTCATTCTCCTCTACGATAACCGGCTCGGAGATGCCGTTAAACATCTCCGAACGGAGGATTTGATACTTAAACTCATTTAAACTAGAAATGGTGTTTAGCAAAGATTATGAATTTTCGGATCATTTGGCAAACGGCTGAGTTGACATCGCCCTAAGCATCACACGTGCCAAGTGGATAAACCCTTGGCTACGTGTGATCAAAGAGGTTAACAAACCCGGTCTTTGGTACGTGAGAATTAATCCTAACTCTTCGCTAAACAAACGGTGTGTGCATTATGGCGAGGAGAGCGAATCCACCGGAGTCACGGGGTGTTAATCACCCCATGACCAAGCCTAAACGACTACTCACTAATCATGATTAAACTAACCTTAATTAGAAATTTGAAGGAAATAAAATGCACGCTAAACTTGTAAATAAACTTGATTATAATGTTCACCCTAGGTTTGCCTACCACATTAATTCTTGGAGAAATCACAAACAACGAATTCAAACTTGAGTTTTCAAGGAGAGAAGCTAGAAAATTAAGAACAAGATTCAACCAACAAACTTTGAAATAAACTAGATTTTATAGAAGGCCTAAAGATTACAAGAACTATTAACGAACTAGGAAATGAAAGACATCAACTACTTGAGTTTTTGAAGGAAATAACTTGGAAAACTTGAAGAACACAACAATGGAAGAAAGACTTAAAAGCTAAGCTAGGTAGGTAGGAGATAGTAATGAGGGAGAGAGGGAGAGATATTTATTCAAGAGGCCCTTCTCTCTCCTCAAAAATACAAAAAGTAACCCCTAAAATGGAAACTTTCCACTTATGGCAAGTTTTAAAGTAGCTTTAATACTGCCCGGATCACATCTGTATCGATACAAGAGGGACTCTGTATCGATACAGATCCAAATATTTTTCCCACGTCAAGCTTCTGTATCGATACAGAAGGGATCTGTATCGATACAGATCCTTCTGCTCAAATTCCATTTTTGCTGGGCTTCATCTGTATCGATATAGAGGGAAGGGGTCTGTATCGTTACACTTGGTCTTTTGCTTGCTTCTTCATCTCTTGGCCACCCCTTTGCCTTCCGGCTTGGTCTCATGACTTCCAAACTCCCCGAGCCTTAGCCAAATCTTTATTTCTCGGCTCTCGAAGCTCGGGAAGGGGGTGCCATGGGGACCTTGGCCCTCGGATTCCTTGGGACGCTTCCCAATGTGCTTCAAAACGCGCTTATTCACATGGTTGTTCCTGAGACTACGAAAACAACTAAACGCACACATCAAATATATAAAACGAGATAGAGCGCGTGTGCGTGAGCAAAAAGGCGTAGATAAGCCCAAGATCTATACAACTTTGGGGGCTTATCAATAGTTCCTCCTCTTTGCTTGAGCAATTATCCTGAATTTCCAAACGAGAGATAAGACAACATGAGTTAAAGTTGTAATTCTGTGAATAATATGGATTTTTATGGTGGGAATAAAATGGAAGGATTTTGCTGATCTATGCGTACGACCTTACTTTGCGTTATAGATAGGAATGCCCAAAGCGTAGGGTTAGGTCATGCGTAGCATAATACCCGGAAGTCCGGGATCGATTACACAGGGACCGAATGCACCGAGTGTGAGAGTTGACTTGCAAGTGAGTTTTTGGCATTGAAGCGGCTAACTTTTAGTTTGTGATTTGGGGGTGGAGTTCTCTTAACTTTGAGAATGACTAGGAAACGATTAAAACGATTAACTAAAAACAAGGCTAAGTCTAGGGGTTCATAACAATCATACCCTAGGTTAATCCGTTCCTCTCTTGATTACCGGCCTCGTACATAATCAAATGCCCCGAACGGTTGATTTAGATACTAAAACCATTTTACTAGAAAGGGTGTTTAATAAAGATTAGGGTTCTCTTACCCGCATCTCTTAACTTTGAGAATGACTAGGAAACGATTAAAACGATTAACTAAAAACAAGGCTAAGTCTAGGGGTTCATAACAATCATACCCTAGGTTAATCCGTTCCTCTCTTGATTACCGGCCTCGTACA